>RAON01000211.1:0-46967 GCA_009805295.1 Neurospora sp. FGSC 6877
GGCGTCCCGCGCGCAAGACTCGGCGAAGCCGGCTCAGTCAGCGGCGCCAGGAGCATATCCGGTAGCTTCATGGCCGGTAGCGTGCTGGGCGTTGGCGCCGGCGGCGTGGAAGGGGAGGAAGCTGGCGGCGAGGATGCGGAGAGGCCAGGCAGCGGCGGCGCGAGGGGTACCCCGGGCAGCTTGGTGGGTCTGCCGGAGGAGGACGATGAGGATAGAGTGGACGCCAGGAACGCGGCGAGTCGGTTGGCCACGAGCACCTTTTGAATCGCAACAGTCACCCCGGCGCGGACTGCTAGACTCAGGAGTGGTAGGGACGCTTCGGGGGGACTGCTGGGATATCAACAAGAAAACAACGCTAGGAGCGGCGGGTATAGGGGTCGGAGCGGGAGTAGTGCAGGTGGGAGCTTGAAGGGCGGGAAAGCTGCGGTAATCAGCGGAGGGGGTGAGAATGGACGGGAGAGGAGGAAGAGGACTGGGTCGGTGGGTTATCAGAGATTATTATTGGGGTCGGGGAGAGGAGGAGGATAACGATGGTGAAGGCTATCAGTACTTTATCAGTACTTTCTAATGCGGGTGTAAATGACACGTCGGGCGATTGGCAAGCTTTCAAAGGCAGAAGACAGGTGGAGAGTATTTTCCATTAGGACATGTAGTGAATGATGATGACGATGATGGTGATGACGGCATGAGCAATCACGGATGGGAAGGTGAGGTGAAGTGAGGGTACATGGCGATAACGCCGTTTGAGGGTGGGGAGAATCTTTTACATCGTGCAAAACAAAAAGAACATAAAGTAGACGGCATGAAAGTTCGAGTTCAAACACCGCCCTATTACTCTGACGGTCTAGCTTCCAAGCATCTGTATGATCATTCATTTCTCTTATGTTCCTTCGCATGCCTTACGCTTGTGGTCGTTTTTTTGCTTTCGAAAGCCTTGTCGTTTCTCCATCAGCTGCCCTCGCCTTCCAGCATCCATTCTTCTTCCTTATTTATCCCCTCCCATTTCCGTGTTCCAAAGAAAGGTTGCTAGTATCTTCCTTCGATTTCCGCCTACAGATTCATCTTCACCCCCTCACCATCTAAACCTCTAACCTCACATTGGTCGGCGTTGAAAAGCCCAAGCGAAAAGTAAGTTCGTTAAAGTCCCGCGGAAAATAGTATCCAGCTATCTACCTAGGTATTGAAAACATCTGGCAGAAGCAAAGTGAATCTGACGGCTTTAATAAGCAGACGCATGAAAGTTGGAGCGAAGGGTTAATTGACCCGGGCCGCAAAGGTGACGAATAAACGGGGACATCTGGGGGCAGCCTGACCTGTGGACGACCAAAGGCACTTATGACAGCTGATTGGCTTATAGTTATGTATGCACTTTCATTATCGGAGTCTCCTAAGTGCTAACAGCTGCTTTGAGCCGAGCGTTACCAGCCTCCTCCCCTACTAGCTTTCCCTCATCTATTGTTTTGCCATCGTCGTCATGCATCATAATAATACTCCAGCAAGCATCTATCGGTTATCCACACCAGGTCGAGAATGGATCGAACTCGCTCTCTCCTGCTTAGGAGCGAGATACCATTGTAAGCCCCTCCCAGCCAGTAATCAACGCCCGTCGACTTACCTAGACATCGCAGGACAGGCGATGTACTGTAGCAGTCAACTCCAGCACAATAGAAACTTAGCCATCCGTGCCAAGTTCCCTGGCTACAAGCAAAGGTAGCAACTGGACGGTAAATCCCAGTGGCGAAGCCAACGATTACTTCATAAGTTCGAAGTCTTCGTATTCAGCCTCCCAGCCCGAAAGCCCCTAAAGATCAAACCTAGCCAAATCACCAGGACCCGAACCAGAACCAGACCCCTCGCCAACCGAGCCGGCGTGCTCTCTCATCATCCCGCCCGGGTGGTTGGGATTAAACCCTCCTGGCCCGTGTGGTCCCTGTTCGCGCCGCTTGTTATTCTTAGCCGTCTGGACCACATGGAACTTCTTGCCCACTTCCTTCATGTCCTTCACGCTGCTCATTAGGTCGGCGATCAGCTCAACGAGCTTGACGTCGTTCGTTTCTTTGAGCAGCTCCTTTTCTAACGCCCCGAGATCCGTCTCCCTCTCTCGTTGTCCTTGCCCTGAAGTCGAGTGGGACATGACTAGCTGGACGTTGGTCACCAGCGCTTGGATCTGGCGAAGAATTTTGTTCGAGGGAACGGTGTACTGGGGCTGGGCGCCCTCTGTTTGCTGTTGGGAGGCGTCTCCGCTGGGAAGGTAATCAGGGGGTAGGCGTTGGAGGTAGGAGATGACGGTGTCGAGTCGCTTCTTCATCATTTGGACGGCGTTGTACTTAGCTTGGAGAGCCGACATGTAATCTAGTTCGGGCTTGGTGAGGTTGGCGTCTCTGTTGTTTGTTGTGGCGCCTTTGGTGGCGCTACTCGTTGTGGGTGCTTCTGCCGTATCCTCTGAGCTCACGGCGCGTCGTTTGCTGCCCTTGACTGTGTCGACAACCTTCTTCATGAGAGGCTTGTCGGAGCCCTCGTCCTCGGCGGCTGTTGTATTGATAGCGGTAGTGGTAACGTTCGCGCTGCCACCTTCCCGCACGAATTCCAGGGCGATCATCTCGGCTTCACCCGTTTCTGTGGTGTAGGGAAGTTCCCGGAACTTGATCGATCTTGAGGGCTCAGCTGCGACATCCTTCATCTCCTTGTCTTCGGCTTCTGCTTCCGTAGTACTGGGCTCGGCGCCATCGACCACCTCCAGGTTGCTCTCGTATATCGTCAAAGGTAGGGGATCGCCGGCCACGGGGTTCAGGATTTCTTGGATGTGAAAGCCAAGAAGCACGGCGGACTCGTTTTGTGAGTAGAAGTAGTTGTGTATTGGGAGATGGGCGTCGGTAGGACCGCTCTTGGGCACTAGGGTGTACCATCCGACAAAGTCGAGGGCACGATCCTTGTGGACGGCTTTCACTGTAGAGGGAGAATCTGTGTGTCAGTGGTACTGCCTTGGAGCTGCGCAAAAGTGTTATTATAGGGCAACTGACTTTGGTCCAGACGAGCCGTGAACCATTCCGAATCAACCTTGTAACCTTGGCCAGTGTGTTCCGTCTTGACAGAGAAGCTGTGCTCGATAGTGATCTGACGGCCATTTTGCTGGCCGATGAGGGCACCCACGATGGCGCCCTTGTAGCCGCGCAGGTAGCTGCGTGTGATGTAGTCGGAAATCTCGAGGACGGGTAGTGGGTGTAGAGCTACTTGTAGGCTGCTATCTGACTTTTGGGTCGACATCAACGGGTTGACCGTAGCGGCGGCCATGGTTTCGGACTTTTGGTCGTGAACTTCGTTGCGACTCCCGGTTGTGTTTGGTGATAGGTATTAGTTGATGGTTGACAGCGGGGTAAACGAGGAAGAGATCGGCTGGTTGTTATGGTTATCGTCAACCTGTAGTGGAAGTTGTATAAGCCTGGAAGTCAGCGTTGCCCTCGCTCGCTATCGGGATGTTGGTCAATGTGTTATTGAGAGGATGGTGTTTCAGTGGATGCAATGCCGTGGTGTTGATTCGGTTGCTGGTGGCAGCTTCTGTAGAACAACAGTTCCAGTGTCGCTGTCGCGTCCCCGCTGTAAACCGTTTGGGCTGCGGCGGCAGCCTGGGGGTACAGTATGTTAACTACTTGTCGTCATTCGAGACACTGTGCTAGGATGGAACTTGAAGCTTGGGCCCGTGCACCCCTCGCTTCCAGACCTCCATTGTTTATTTTCGATGACAACAAATCATGGCTTCCCCAGTGAAGTCCAGAAAGAGTTCCAGCCACTGATGAGACCGAGTCAGTCTGGTCTGGCTGCATCCACTTCATCGTCCTACCGATCCACCGGACTTTGACTGTAACTGGATGTGATCCCCTCGTTCATCTGGAGATTAGATTAACAGGGTTCAGTCATCTGGAGATATCGGAAAGATCTCGAACATCTCGAACAGCTGAGGCTTGAACTACAGCGTTGCACAAGGCAACGGTCCGCAGCCGCACAGCTTCATCCCACGCATTTCCCCAACCTTCCCCAGGCTCCTCAGGGCCAAGTCCACTTAAGCATTGGCTCCATTCACAAAACAAGGCCAGAATTTCTGGGTTGCCCCTGGAAACGCTTATGTCAATCAAGGGTGCCCATTGGACAATGAGACAGGCCGTGAGTCCGAACGACGCAACCTCGGATGTCCACCATCCACCGACTTGGCTTCCGATATTGACCGACAAACCTCTCCCTACGGCCACTCTCCCAAAGACAGCCCGGTCATGGCCCCGGCCCGGGGTGGGGAGGCATACTCAGTACACACATGCCGTTCGAGGACTCTTCCCCGGCCCTAAGGGCGGATGGCTCCAACATACCGTACAGCCCGGCCAAGGACGCAAAGCACGCAAAGACCAGGGGCTGGGACAGTGTTTGTCACGTGTAAGCTGGAACCCTGAGGTGGTCAGTTACCGCTAACAAAGAGAGCTGAGACCTGCAATACTGCTGCCACATATGCCTACAAAAACTGCAACTAGCAGCTACAGACAGCCACAAACCGGCCAAGAGCAGATGAACGAGACGAGTGAGACGATCGCCCATGATATTTTCTTCCTTATTCTGGTCATTCGAAGCCTTCTCAGGGTGGTATCAATAGGGTCTGGCTCTGAATGCGGCCTGTTGTATGACTTGGCTGAACCCTTGCTAAGGAAGCACATGTCTACACAGTACCAGGAATTTATCTCTTTTTCGATGGAGGCAATCAACCATCACCTGCCACCAACTTTATTTCAACGATTTTTTTATACTTAAAGGGCTCTTCCCCATCTCTCCTCCCGGAATATCTGTAGCTTCAAGTCCTTCAGCGAACTACTTACTCGTGCACAACACTCAAAATAAGAACTGCCAGAGCAGGCAAAAACAACTTGCTCTGGATTTTGCGCATCCTTCCGTCAACCCAACTTCGACTCTGACGAATCCTATCCCAATGATCTTCGTTGTCGAGTTCTTCTCTCTACTTCTCAAGCAAATCTTTCCATCTACCATACAAACTGACTGAGAGGACAGAAGACAGATCTTGGAAGCTATACACCGTTACCCACCCAATCTCTCGATATCTTTGGTCAGAAGCAAAGATGTTGTCAACCGGAGTTGATATCGAGGGACGGCCCCCAAACATCTCCCAGACAGCCGGCGCCGAGAAGGGCGCTGGTTCTGGAAGCGATATCGCTCACAATGAGGTCGCGTCCTTGTCCAGCAGTGGCCACGGCGACAAAACCCATCGGAAGCTCAAATCGCGCCATATCCAGCTGATCGGTATGGTATATCCTTCTTGTCTTCACTGACCAACTTGACTAACACGACTCACAAAAACAGGCATTGGAGGTACCATCGGTACTGCCTTCTACGTCCAGATCGGCAAAGGTCTCCTAAACGGAGGGCCTGCCAGCTTGTTTCTGGCCTTCACTATCTGGTGTACCTTTATCCTTGCCATCACCATGTGCATGGCTGAAATGGTCACCTATCTGCCCATCTCTTCGCCCTTCATCCGCTTTGCTGGCCGCTACGTTGATGAGGCCTTCGGATTCGCTGCGGGCTGGAACTTCTTCATCTTTGAAGCAGCCATGGTGCCCTTCGAACTCACCGCCTGTAATGTTATCATTCACTACTGGAGCGACGCCGTACCTGTTGGCGGCATCATTGCCATCACGCTTGTCATCTACGGATTGGTCAACCTGCTGGCTGTGAAGTGGTATGGTGAAACAGAGTTCTGGGCTGCACTGGGCAAGTTTCTTCTCATCGTGGGATTGCTCATTTTTACCTTCGTTGTGATGGTGGGCGGAAATCCACTGGGAGATCGATTTGGATTCAGATATTGGAAGGAACCCGGTGCTTTCACCGAGTTGTATTACACTGGTTCGCTTGGCCGCTGGCTGGGTTTTCTTCAGTGCTTGATTCAGGCAAGCTTTACCATTGCTGGACCGGATTACGTTGCCATGGTATGTACTCCTTCCTACATAATCAAGGCAAACTAGACAAACTAACACCCCACAGGCCGCCGGCGAAGCAGAAAACCCCCGCGTCGTCATGCCCCGCGCCTTCAACGCCGTCTTCTACCGTCTCACAGCTTTCTTCGTGCTCGGCTCTCTCGCCGTCGGCATCCTCGTCCCTTACAACGACACCGAGATGGCCCTCGCCTTTTCCTCCGGTGCTCCCGGCGCCGCCGCCTCCCCATACGTTGTCGCCATGAACCGGCTCCGCATCCGCGTGCTGCCCGACATCGTCAACGCCATGGTCCTCACCGCCGCCTTCTCTGCCGGCAACAGCTACGTCTACTGCGCCTCGCGCTCGCTCTACGGCCTAGCGCTCGAGGGCAAGGCGCCCAAGACGCTGCTCAAGTGCTCCCGCTCCGGAGTGCCCATTTATTGTGTGATGATCGTGCTGTGCTTCGGCTTGTTGGCTTTTCTGCAGGTTAGCAACAATGCGGCCGTGGTGCTCTCGTGGTTCATTAGCTTGATGACGGCGAGCCAGTTGATCAACTATAGCGTTACTTGCACCGCGTATCTGAGATGGTACGCGGCACTTAAGGCGCAGGGGATCAGTAGGGATAAGTTGCCGTATAAGGGCTTGTTTCAGCCGTATGCGGGGTGGTATGGGCTTTGCGGCTGCTTTGTTATGACGTTTGTTGGGGGGTATACGGTATTTTTGCCGGGGCAGTGGAACGTTCCTACGTTTTTGTTCTCGTGAGTTTGTTTCTGTTGCCTTCCTTCCCTTCGGTGATGCTTTGAGATTACAAGTCGGCTGACAGATCTGGTGGGGTTCTAGGTACACCATGGTTGGTGTTTGTCCTGTGCTCTTTGTCGTGTGGAAGATCGTGAAGAAGACGAAATTCCACAAGGCCGAGGAGATTGACTTGTACAAGAATCTTGATGAAGTGGAGGAGTATCAGGCAAACTATGCGCCAACCCCGTCTAGGTGAGCCAAACATCAAAGTTTGCTAGAACCAGAGGACAACAGACAACCTGACATTTTGATAGGAATCGGCTCGAATGGGTCTTGGACTGGCTGTTTGGTTAAATATCAGAAGGCATTAATCTGGTAATGTAGGTTTGATATTGGCCAGAGAAAAGCAAGTTGCTCATCCTTTTATGGGATAGGTCGAACAATGCGCGGCAGATGACGTCTTTATACTTGGATACCCATAGCGTTCTAGAAACTAAGTGTCTCTGTCAGCTATAAACCTCGTTTGCCCTCTCCTACCTCTTGGCGTTGATTGTCCCCGATGCTGGGGTTCTTCTTCCTACCGAGTAGGACAAGACGTCAATGATCAATAGTCTTTGTATGACCTGAGTCAATTGCCTTCTTATTTCCTGTAACAAACTCGAATGTTAGCCGGCAGGACCCAGATCCAGACCTCGGAGATGCTTGCTCGGAGACAATTACCACGCCTTTTCCCCCCTTCGTTGGTTTCCCTCATCAGAACACCGAGGTGAGCCTGTTTGGCTTTCCACGCCGTTGGCTATGGAACCACGAGTGTCTCATCGACGTTTCTATTCGGATCTTGTCTGAATCTGGTGATACTGTCAACCATCCTAAAACTGTCGGGTCAGTCAATCCGAAATCAGTTCTTGGGCAGGCATGAAGACTATAAAACCCCTTCCGAGCACCCCTGAAGCATCACTCCTCCTGCCACTCACTTCCTCATGCCACTCACTTCCTCATGCCACTCACTTCCTCATGCCACTCACTTCCTCATGCCACTCACTTCCTCATGCCACTCACTTCCTCACAGTCACAGCGACCACCACCCAGATTCCTAGCTTCTCCTGGCTGTCATTTGTTATCCAGAAAACGCTATCCTCGAGGAAGCCAAGCCCCACCGATCCTATATCACGCACCATGGGCTCCTCCAAGTCCTCCTCCTCGGGACAAACCAACAAGCCCAACTACGCCGACAGCGACCGCAAGGAGAAAGAAGTCAAGAAGGAAATCACCAAGGAAATCAACAGTTATCAACAAGGGGTACCGGCCGAAGGAGAAGCGGCTGAAGAGAGGAATACCGAGTATCAGAAGAATAAGGAGAGAATTCATAGGGGTCCTTAGAGTACTAGACTAAAAGAAATAGCGTGGGAGGAAGACTATGAGGTGAAAGAGGGAGCAGAAGCAGGGGAGAGGCAGAATGGGAGTGGGAGTGGGAGTGGGAGTGGAAGTGGAAGTGGAAGTCAGAAGGTGGAAGAGAAGCAGAGTGAGGTGGGAATGAGGGAGGGTTATGTGCGTGCTAACGAGGGGAAGAGGGAGAGTGGAGGGGAGGAGAGGGAGGAGTGGGGACAGAAGCGGAAGATGAGAGGGTGACGGAGTATTGTCATCGGTGGTATTATTGACGGGAGGTGAGGTGCGTGGCGGTCAGGAAGAGCGAAGGTGGTAGAGGAACTGTGTTGGGATGACCTATCTGAGGAAGGTGGATTGATAGTCTAGAGGGGATAATAGCGACTGCATTATGTTCTTGTCTTTCTCTCCAGAAGATGTTAATTGTGCTATGCTCAGGCAACGTCGGTTGACCTGCTTCAACTCCCCGTCGGTCACATTGTAATCCAACTGCTAACCCGCAGTCTCCTGGAAATGATGATTAATGTAGGAAATGGCAAGACCATCCGCAAAGTGAGAGATAAGGTTTGTTGGGATACTTGACTAGGTACCTCTGCAAGTACGACCCAGGAAGCACGTCCTAAGGCAATTTTCTTCGACGTTTAACATTTCCAAATCTACCAACCCCAGCTTTAGCAAAACAACATACATACCTTACTTTCCCATATTCCTTACACTCGCTTCCAAGCAGAATCTTACTCAACAGCTGGTATCTCCTCACCCCCTCTCCGTAGCTTAGGCATCCCCGACAGTTCCGCTGGCCGGCAGTCTGTACCGATAAAACCGGCAGAACTACATGCAGCTTTCATCGCACATACAGAAGACAACAGTACGGGCAGGCCGCTTCCCCTCCGCCACACTCTTCAACACTTTCTTCGGACAAGATTATCGAGCCTCGAAACGCAGAGCCCCCTTTACAAAATTTGACTTCAAAGGATCCAGCAACCTTTACACGGATAAACTCGCCCATCCGAAACAACAAGCGATCGGCAATTCCTCCCGTCCTCAGAGAAATTAATCGCTACCAGAAACGTTGCATTCTCTCTTTACTGCCATCCGGCAAACAACGTGGTCAAATTACTGCGGTACCTCTTGTCAACGGGCTCCGTTCCGTCCGTCTGTCTATCTTCGTTCATTCGGGCATCTCCACCTCTCGCGTCAGATAGATCTCGAGAAGAGGGAAAGCAACTCCAGTTAAACACCAGTGCCCTCACGCCCGACGCCGCTATGAGCAACTCTGGCGAAAACTTCCTCCTCCCTGACACTCCTCCATCCACCCCAGGTTCCGCTATGGCCGTCGCCTCGGGCTCCCCGAAGACATGGGCAGTCAGTAACAACAGGGCACAACAAGACAGTGTCTACGACTCCGACATTGACTTGGCAGTCTCTGACCTTCACATAGACTCCTCCTATCTCCATCCTGGTTATGAGCCAAACCATAAACACGCAAGACCCTCTCTTCAGGCACCACCAGCCAGCAGAGAGAAACGAAAAGAAGAACGGAGACGCCGAAGAAACACTGCCCTCGAGTATCAAGAAAAAGCAAAAAAGATGTCATCACCAACGCAAACGCCATCCCCACCCCGACCCCCTCCTCCTCCTCCACCTCCTTCTTCGAATTCTTCAGATTCTTTCCCCTCTCAGCAGGTGCCTCGGAAATTGTTCCACTCTTACCCGAATCTCAAACAAAAAGTACGTGAGGGAAGTACGGTGGACGGACGGGAAATAATGGCATTTAGAAAGGAGGGAATGGAGAGGATCGGGAGAAAGGTGGAGGGGGTGGGTGTCTCGTTTGTGAGTTCTGGTGCGGGTGCGGGTGCTGGACGTACTAGATATGGCGGCGCCGGCGGGGAAGATGCTCATGCTCAGCTTGAGAGAGGATATGATGGAGATGTTGAGATGGAGGATGGACCGTCGGATGGTGAGAGTAACACTGAATACTCTGAAGTTGTGAGAGGGCATGATGGGGATATCGAGATGGGGGATGTGCCGCCGCATGAGGCGAAGGGGGCAAGTTCTGGAAGTAATGGTTTTGGGAGGAGTGACTTGCCGGTGAAGCAGACAGAGGGGGAGAATAACAAGAGTAAGAAGAGGGCGAGGTTCAGTGACCAAGCAGATGAAGAGGAGGAAAAGGTAGAACACGAAAGAGGACATAAGCGGAGGAGGAGTGGTGAAGGGCTGTGTGACTCTCGTCAGTGACAGGAAGATGGTTTACTTGGATAAGGCATGGAGGGTGGGTACAGCAAGCACATAGCTGGATATGAGTTTAGTGTTTGAGAGAAGAGGTTGTGAGGTGCAACGAGCGAATGGTGTGGGAACAATAATAGATCAATAGCATAGCGAATGAGAATAGATTTGACATGAACAAGTATGGTTGATATCTTCTCGAAGATCACTTTGTGATTGTCTTCAAGATCGCTAGTGGGGATGATACAGCAAGCCGATCATAACACCCTAACGCCTCCCACCCACTCGTAACCGTTACCAGAACGCCCCTTTTCTTTTCCTATTGACCACCAACACGCCATTATCCCGAGTCAAAAACAGACAACCTTTGTTCTCAAGGCTAATGATACCCACTGCTCACATCATATCATATTCCCAAGACTCGCAACCCTCCCCGGATGTCTCGGTGGTACCGGTACTTCAACCTTCGCCGTCCTCGCCGCACCATCCTCAGTCTTAGTCTTAGCACAAGCAGGATGTAACTCCCCTGACACCGACCTCTCCAGCTTCACCCTAGCCTCCCACGCCTTCCAATCATCTTTGAGTCTGGTGCCAGCGCTTCCCTCCTCCTCTGTCGCCGTTGTCCCCCTCAATTCCGTAGGTGTTGTAGGTGTCTCCAAGTCTTCTTCGGCCCCCATGTTTCGCTCGTTGTACGTGTTCGTCATGTTCATATCGGTGGTGTTGACCCTCTCCAAAGTATTTACCCGACTAGGACTACCATATGTACCAGCTGTTCTAGTTGGTGATAATGGTGATAGCTGACTCATAGAGATAGACATCTGGCTGTCTAGCGACAGCGAATTCCACGATCGGCTGGCGTAGGATTTGCGGATCATGCTGGCCCGCTGGAGTTCTTCTTGTTCGAATTGGCTGGCCGGTGTTGATTTTCGCCGGAGGAAATTGAGAGTTAAGGGGGATGATTGTTCTTGTTGTTGTAGTTGTGTTGTTGGTGTTACTAACTGCTGGTTTGGATTTTGTTTTTGGCGTTGCCGTCGGTTGTAGTAGAGTATGAGGACTGTTGTTGAAGTGGCGAGGATTGTGAGGCCGACCACTATGCCGATAATTATCCAGGGGAGGGAGGGGTTGGATGTGAACGAGCTGGAGGATTTGGAGGAGGAGGGAGAGGGACTTGGGGAGATGAAGTCTCGCGGGTGAAGGCGGATGAGGAGGAGGGAATGGGGTATTGGTATTGGTGACATATTGGGATATGCGTTCGATGTCTGCATGTGAGAGAATAGGTATGGCGAGTGAGTGTTATTGCTCGAGGGGAGGAGTGTCTCTTTGTGACAACATCCAGACGGGAGGAGACTCCAGGTAGTAATAGCACGGATGGGTGATCAGCTGTGCTATCCAAGATGGCGATCTCTCTTCATTATGTATTCAAATAATACCTACCTACTGTTCAACCGGTTGGTGACATGGTGGTAGGTAGCACCAAGAGGCGGCGCAACACAGACACAAGACCTACCTCACACCCAGACTTAGACAACAATCTCATCGGCATACCGAAGCACTAAACCCGTATCCAAGGTTGACCCCAGCCCTGGGGGGCCGGCCGATCATTGGGAACCAAAGCTCTGGGGTCCCGCTTTACACTACAAGGTGACCGCGATCCCGCCTTCATTGCCTACTGAGTATAGATTAACTGCGCCTCCAATCAACAAGGTGAGTATGGACGTATTATCGATTCGCATGCTGCCGTTGAAGTAACACAAACCACAGTGCCAAGCCGACACTCTATACCGGGTTCGGGCTGCAGTATCCTTCACGCTTTCTTCATGTTGTGCATCCGTGAATCGCGAGCTTCTTACTAGGGATAGTTAGGTCAGTATATGCATGCAGGTTGCCCGTGATACTACCCATACCACCCATGAACGCTTTTCCGGTGATGGCTTGTCGTCGTTGGGGTTATCGTTCACGAAGAAACGTGGTGTTGGCTGAGGGTTGTTCCTGGGGGTGGTTGTCGTTGCTGTTGAAACGTCCGCCCCAATCGGATGGAGGGCCAGGGGAGGCGCAGCCGTCGATATTGGCTGCAAAAGCGTCGACTGCTATTCGCTCACAGTTTGCAGTGGGTTTTCGGGTGATCATCGTTGGTTGCGTGGGATGTAACAGGCGTATGCAGCAGTAAACATGGTGAAGCTTCCGGCACTCGAGGCCTGGAGGGGTCCCGTCGATGCTACGGCGTGCTAAAAATTGCCTGTTGGTGATGGAGTTCTGGGGTGGTGTAAGCCTTCCATGGTGTTGATCCGGGGGCATTGCACTTAGAGCTTAGAACCAGATGTTTGGTTCCATGGTTGTTGGCGTTGGTTGTTCTGATTTTCAGCTTTTGAGAAGCCATCGCCAACAGTGCTCGCTCGAGTTGGCCAGCAACGGACGGCCTTGTGCTGAGGCGCGGAAGAGTCGGTCGACTCTTGTTGTTTCCCAGTGTTCTCCATCCTCAACTCGGACTCTCGACCCCTCCCCCCTGGCTGTAGTGTTTTGGCTGGTTTGGTGTTCTTCGTAACGGGATTGCTCGCGTTAAATTCGGATACAGCTGAACCGTCCCCGTGTGTTTGCTCTCATCCATCGGAAGCCTTCTTATCCTCAACACGTGTTTGCCGGTCGTCGGGAACGATAACGCCTTCTCTTCGTATTCTCGAACACGATATTCTTGGCGTCTCGGGCCGGCAACCGACTGGATGACGACGGAGAGCGGCTGACCTAAGACCAGAAGTTCTTCCACCACACAATATTCAGGTTGTGTCTTGCGTGTTAAACGTCGCCAATGTCTGGTGGTTGGCCATTTTAAGCTTTCGTGTCTGTCGGTCGGAGGGTTAGCGGCTGAGGGTGTGTCAAGGGCAAAATCGTATATAATCAGAGACATGCACATTATCATTTGATCAACATGTTTTAGAAAAGGGATCGTGGAGTCTTTCCTGGAAGTTGAAGTTGCAAAACATGTCCGATAGCGGGGCATAAGCGGACAAGGCGGGGTAGGCAGGCACAGTGGAGACCAAGGGCCGTGCCGGGTTGCGGGGCCGCGGCGGCATGAGGGGAACAATTGCGGAGCCGGCGTTTGCAAACCCAAGTGGGGTCTTCCGGACCCATTTACGGATTATGGTGGAGCCTCAGTATCAGTCACCCCTCATAAAAGGACCCGAGTCACAAATTCCAACTTCCTTCTCTCCTCTCTCCTCCCCCGTGAAGCTTCGTCCTCTTCAACGCTGCGTTTCTATGCTACCAACGGAGAGTTCTGCTTCGGCATTCCTTTCATCGTGGCATATGAGAAATTCGGAGAATCCGCTTCACTTCATTCATCCCTCTGGTCGCCTCAGGCTCGGCTCACTTCGGTGGTCTGGCTTGGCAAGATTATAGCAATGCTGCCGGCAACGGCCTCACGCCACACTGCGTGTGTAATTGGCATCAAAAAAGCAGGCTTCTATCCTACGCGCGCTTCGACAAGCTGGTGGGCAACCTACGCGCGTCACGGCAAGCTGGTGTGTTAGTCGTCCTATGGGAGAGCCATTACGAAGCTGGTGGGTAGCATCACTTGAGTGCAATATGCAGCGTGCGGTGTCTGTCTTCTCCGGGAGGCAGACCTGTACAATCCGATTCCGATTACTCTGTTGAGGACGAAGCTTCACCATCCTTTTTCTATCAGGTAAGAAGTACATTGTCGACCCTGAAGGACAAGGATACTACTAACAGTGTTGTCAACAATCGCTCTTCGACGGCAAGCCAACGCTTGCACTCCTCCCCTTAGAACCAAACTTCACGATCTTCTGAGGGAGAACCGAACATTTCATCAACAAAACCGTCTCCGCCGCAGAACCTGAACATCAGACCGCGAAGACATCAACCAGATTTCGGTAACAAGACAAAGGCCACGCCAAAGTTGCATTGGGGGCGGCTTGCTGTAACAGCGGCACAGACGTGTAAGGTGGCCGATCGGCTCTTTGGTCCCAGTGAGGGCGTAGACAACACACAACATTTTTGATCGAGGCTGTGGCCTACTTCGTCTCTAGACCAGAGCAACGGCTGAGGCTTGAAAACCCGACCACAACGCCCCTGATCCGCGTGCCACGATTTATATCTCGAGGCAGTCACACAGCCGTTTTCGAAGGCGATGCGAGACCGAGGCTGGTAAGTTGACAACAGACAAGACTCGGATCTATATCTTCTACATATTGCTATGCATATCATTGTTCACTACCAGCCGCCCCACGATCTTACCTTCTTACTCGGGCATTACCTTTCGGTTCGCGGCTCAATTTCAATGTCCAGCCGGACATTGTTCCACGGGAGAATTCCAACTGTAATAATACAACTGGTGGGTAGTCCCCCACGGCATTCATAAGGTGGATAATACATATAACCTGATGCGATGTGAAATCTTGAATATGGATCTGCTATGTCTTCCACCAGCGTGACGCTTCCAATCGCCATTCTTCATGTTGCAGAGAGCACAACACTTGTTTCAGAAAGTTCTGAGCCAACCCTTCGTCCTCATCTTCGAGATTGAAAACTCAACAGCCCCCAGCTCTGCAAACCATCTGGTGGCGCTCGAGTATGACTATGGCTTTTTGTTCAACCAGTAAAGAACCGACGAGGCTGAGACTTGAGGGAGTACACAGTTTCTGTTGGAGGGTATCGATTGACGAGTTGAAGCCTTGCGAAGAATCGAGTGATAGATTCGAATAGAGCGTTCAAAGGCAATTAGAACGGTATGTAGTATGTGTGGAAAGGAAGTGGATTTGTAGGTATATTCAAGAGTCACTCTTCTAGGTTATACTTCCTTTCCTCGAAGGTTCCTCCCTTCCTTAAAGGCTTTTTGTGTCCTATAGAAGCCCTTTGATAAAACCGCTGGTACCGTTGGAATCGTCATTTCGAGCTCATTCTAACGGTATTTTGTTTGGTTACGTACGTGGAGTCCGGAATTCGGATCCGAAGCCCGAAGTCTTCTTCGACTTCTTTCTTCATTTCTACCCCATATCGTCGTCATATGACAAAACCGTTTGTACGGCTGGAAACGTCTGGTTTCCCTCGTTACAATGGTGGTACGTATGATTTCGTACGACTGACGTTGAGGCCATGACTGTTACTCCGATCCGTCGGAAGCTTTCAAATTAATACCCTGTTGGAAACAGGAAGGTGAATGCTGTTCACTAAGTTGCCTTCGGTGCTTTATGACCTTTCTCGGCAAAGGACCAGCAGACCACGCTTGATGGCTGCCTCCTCAGACACACAACCGTCTTCATCTTTACCACTGAACTGACCCGCACAGGCACTCAAAAGGAGGAAAAGCAGGAGAATGATCTGAATCTGGTATGCTGACAGGCACAGTGCAACCGAGAATCACCAGTCGCTCTGCTTGGAAGAGACGTCTGCGCTCCAGTGCAATATGCCGGGATCTCGGTCATCAGACAGCATGAGCGCCGGTGAGCGTGAGGATATCGATACCAGACAGGCCGATGAACAGTCACCGCTCCTTCAAGACACCAAAGGCGCCACCAGCTTCGGCAGTATATCGTCACCTGTCCAACCCAAACAGAGTTCACGGCAGCAGCCAAGTCGAAGTCGCAGCAGTCCTGGAACTAGCCCAAAGATATCTTATTTGGATATTGACTACCCATCGAAATCAACACCGGACTTAGCAAGACGCTCGACCATACCAGAAGAAGAAGATGAAACAATGCCCTCATCACCACCCCTGCCACCCATTAAAACCAGCACCGACACAGGCTCAACATCCAAAGCGCCCGACGTCACTCAGACAATGACACCAGTCCAAGCAGCAGCCGTCCGGTCCTTCACGACCGCCGAACGTGGAATCCCCAAAGCCAAAACCAACCTATCATGGGGCGATCCAGCCGGTCTTCCCATGCGCGGGACCAACGACGAGAACCTGATGATCTTCCGGCGGGCAATCGGAATCAACAGCGGGCTGGTCGGGAAATCGGATCCACGCAGTCTGGAGGAGGGCCGCAAGCGGGCTGTGGGGATGTACGCGGCAACGATCAAGGCGCAGCGAGAAAAGCGGGTGAAGCATGCGCTTATCGACTTCTTGCTTTATGCTTGTCATTTGGCGCAGATCTTGATTGGGGCTACTTTGACTGCTTTGTGAGTTTTGTACCGTCTTCCTCGCCCCTGGCACTATTAACAACAACAACTTGGCGGAAGCATAACTGACAAGAACTTGACATCCAGTGGTCCCTCAGCGGGTCAACACGCCATCCTCATCACCATCCTAGGCGCAATCAACACCGTCATCGCCGGCGTATTGGCGCTCATCAAAGGCCAGGGCCTACCCGAGCGGTTGCAGCACGACCAAATCGAGTTCAGGAAACTACTGGACTGGATCGAGCAGACCGAGACGCTGCTGGCCGTGGGCGTGATCGGACGGAACCGCAAAGAGGTCGGACTGTTTGTCCAGGTCGCGTTTAGGAAGTACAATGCTGCGAGGAAGTCGGAGGAGAATAATCGGAATGAGAATTATGTGCGGGTTAGTGCGCCAGATCCGTTAGGGGGTGGTGGTACTGCGCCGGCGCTGGTGGATCAGGATGGTAATACGGGGATGTCGTTGGATCTGTATCATCATGAGGGGAGTACTGGTGGTTAGCAGAGTGTTGGTAATGGCCGTGGGTGAGGTAGTTCACACTCGGGAGGAGGATTCAACGTTGTGGGAGTGGCCATCGATATATGTCCAAAGATGTCTGCGTTGAGGTGGCTGCCGATGGTTATCCAAGGGGTAGGTGTTTTGGCTTAGATTCTGCAAGATTGTCTTATCAGCTCTTTACGGGCCCTTTTTTGACAAAGACATTTTCCATCAACTGATGTAGACAAGATTGAGGGAAGCGACAGGACCCGACATTACTGTAATGTGAAGGGTAGGTGAATTTTCGTGCAGACAAAAGGAAGTGTTTGCTTTTCAGGGGAAGGTGGGGCGCACATTTGCCAACTGAATGCTAACGGCATTTAGGGTGAAATATGTGCACAACTGTTAGTGCAAGCTAGATGTGGTTTGAATGCGGACTCGCCGCTGATTCCAATTCATTCTCAATGCTTTTCCACTTCCAACTCACTTTCGAACAACGACCGAGGACAATAAACCACCCCATTATTTCAACCTCATTTAGACGTAAACAACACGATGGACTCATACACAATTTTCATCAAGCACCAAGTGCCTCCTCCACCTCAGGAAATTTCTCCCGCTTGTGCTTCGCCTTAAGCGCCTCCCGCTCCTCCCACGTATACAGCCCATCGCCGCTCTTCTCACCCATATCACCACGCCTAACGTACGTCTTCTTCAACCACTCCAGCGGCTTCTCACCAGACTTTGCAATTTCGGGCCTTTGCTGGATATAATGCTCCTCAACATTAGCCACAATATCCAACCCAACCTCATCCATGCGCTCGCACGGGCCCTTCTCAGCATGAAAAAAGTCTCGAAACAGGGCATCAATCTCCGCCGGCTGCCCGACCCCTTCCTGCAGCACCGCCAGCGTCTCGCGCTTGCACGCCGCCCAAATGCGGTTGAACATGAACCCCTGCGACTGCACGCCCGGCGGGACCACCATCGGAGTCAAGCCCATGTTCTTCATTTCCTGTGTTAGGAACGGGAAAATACCTTCGTACGTGTGCGAGCTCGACATCACCTCCACCATGACGTTGCGCGGCGGGATGTAGTAGTGCGTGTTGAGCAAGCGACCGGGGTGTTGCAGGTGCGGCGCCATTTCGGAAGTCATCAGGCTGCTGCTGTTGGAGGCGATGATGCAGTTGTCGGGCAGCAGGCGCTCGATCTCGGCGAGGGCGGCGATCTTGAGTGAGAGGTTTTCGGGGAGACATTCGATTACCATCCACGGTCCCTTTGTCTTTGTTCTCGACTTGGGCTCAGCAGTGTGCGCCGTGCTAAAGTCCAGCTTTTGACCATCACGCTTGCCTGCTATGGTCGCCTCTCGCAAGTCGGTGGTGAAGTGGACGGGGCCGGGATAGGTACCGTGGCTCAGGCAGTATTTGGCTAGGTTGTCGGTGATGTACTCGGTCGACGAGCGGAGCGCGTCACGGGATATGTCGTATACTGTCACCGGACGGAGCCCGGATGCCCAGACTAGCGCTACCCGACGGCCGATGTGGCCTGCGCCCATGATCAGGACGGGCTGTTCCCACATGTCTTGGTCGGTGGGTGGGTGCCATTGCGTGATTGACCGCGCGACTCGTTCGGGCGCGTGGGAGGTGAATAGCTGGGTGGCATGTCGGGAGAATTGTGCCGGACTGCGTGTTGCTCGCCAACGTTTCTGGGAAATGCCGGCGTGTTGGAGAGCGCCGATTGAGGACACCCGGCCGGAGCTGAACTGGCAACCATATGCGCGAAGAGAGTGAAAGCCGTCCCAACTCTTCTGGAGGTTGAAAGGTCGACACAAGAAAGGTCGAGTTGCCACGGACGGGAGAGCCATGGCGACTTTGACATAAACACTCCAGGTCAATTGCTGAAACTGGAACAAGGAGTATGATAATTTCATATGTCCAGATCGGCGCTGATGTTTATGGAGTCGGTACACAGAAAGAGCAAACCCCAACAAAAGCGCGTTTGCGGTAAACGACTTCGTGCTTTATCGCCTAGGCGACCATCTGTGCGTCACCTGGGATGACGGTCACTGCATATTGCAGAACCTTCTGTTGCTCAGACCTCGGGTTCCTGGCACCTGATGAACTTCTCGCTTTTGCGTCCATCAATCTCGTCACTCTCATGTAAGGCTGTGCAGAATGCATAACCCCAGATTCGCACGAGTCTATATAACGGTAGGTAACGTCCCCCAATATTGGAACCTGTTTAACTGTTAGGCGGGTTGAACATCGTCGACCTCCGCAGCCCCCTTAAATCTTTCGGTTTCGGCTTCTTCGCGGTCTTCGCCATGGCTCTGATATGTTTTAAGGTCGACACCTCCGACCTCACATGCGGGACCGCATAATGGGGATCCATAAGCGCCCATTCAGTGAAGTCCCACAGCCCCGGAGTGATGGCAAGAAGAACCTCTCTACCCATCTCATCTTGTTGAAGGGCCCCCAGATCTCCTGTCGAATTCTCCCTCACCACATACTCATCCTCAAGGTCTCTCAAGTGCATCTTGTCGGGCAAGAAGGGGTACCCATACGTATCATCCTCATGCCGAGGATCCGTGTATATGAGCGCCCAATTCCTCGATGACCGCAACATCCTCGAGTTGAGGTCGCTGGCGTGGCCAATGATCTGCACCGCCAGCTCCTGCATTTCTCTCTCCCGCTCAGCCCTCTCTTCGTGGAAATATCTGCCTGTACGCTGGTGGTGTTCTTGATCTTTCTCCCTCAGGAAATCGAGGATGCCATGACAAAAGACCTCTTCGAAAGCACGCGCCACACGAGATGGACTTTCTTCCTCGTACATTTCTTTTAAGAAAGTCGCCAAACGAGCCCTCTGCTCGCAGAGTTCTGATATCGCTTCCTCAAAGCACTCTCCTGCTGCCACTAATTAATTGTCACAAACAACAGGTTAACAAACGTTTAAAGACACTAACAGGTCATCCAACAACAACAACCCGAACAAAAACTTACAAGAAGTAACCCACAACTCCATCAATATCTCCTTCCCATGTCCAAAAGCAAAATACTCCGACCGTTGCCGATCAAACATCAGCTTATACAGCCTCCTCCAGACCAACGCCTCCAGCAACCACTTTCGAAACGGCCCCCCATTCGGTCTCCAGTACGCAGTTAGATGCCTCGTCATTTTTTTGAACTCCTCCCGGACCTCAGGTACCCGCTCAGTCAGCTCATCAAGGGTTCGTTCCGCGGGGATCTTGTCCACCAATTTCTGAACCAGAAACTTGAGATGGGCAAAGTCCCGCTTGAGATCCTCCGGGGTGACGGGGTTGCCGTAGTCAGGCCCGGATGCCCGCGTGAAGATGCCCTGGGTGTATTCTAACCCGTCGGCTGCGGTACGTTGGAGCCTGATGCGGTAGGACTCCCGAAGTTGGACGAGGCGGGACCTGAGCCGCTCTTCTTGGATGTCGGGGAGGTGGCGGTATAGGCGTTCGGAGGTTATGCTTGGGGATGAGTCCGAGGATCCTGAGGCGTCTGAGGGTTCTGAGGGGTCCCCGTCGGGGCCACCGCCACCACCTTCTGCTGCGGCTGCTGCTGCTTCGGCCATATCTTCGTCCTCTTCGTTGAGATCTTCATCTACTTCCTCCCGCTCCTCATCCACATTTCCATCCTGATCCACCTCTCCCTCATCCACCTCCCCCTCATCCTCCTCCCCCTCATCCTCCTCCCGCTCCTCATCCTCCTCCTCCCTCTCATCATCTTCATCACCCCGACCCCGACCCCGACTCGGCCGCTGCTCATCGTCATCAAACTGCACCTCCCTCTCCTGTACCCTCCCCGTCCCATTCCTTACCGCAACCCTAACAGGCGGCGACTTCTTCTTATTCTTCTCCTTCTCCTCCTTCTTCTTCTTCTTCTGCTTCTCCAGCCACTCTCTAGCCAATCTGCCTGCCTTGTCATATGCCTCCTGACTACTTCTATTTCTATCTGCCCTCCCTGCCCCTGCTGCTTCCGCCCGCGCCACCTCTGATGACGTTCTTGGCCTTCTCGGCGCATTTGGTACTGACTTTCGAGGAATTTCAAATGCGTTGTTTCCAGCAAGCTGCTTTCTGGGGTTGGGGTTGGCTGCGGTCTTGGTTATGGCGTTGGGTTTGGCTCTTTTGGCTAGTGGTTGTGGGTCTTCCTCTTCTTCGTCTTCTTCGTTGTTGTTGTTGTCATTGTCTTCGTCTTCGTCTTCTTCGTCTTCATCCCCTTTCATCTCCTCTGCGGTTCTCTTTCTGCCTGCTACTGTCTTTTCTGCTGCTTTCGCGTTTGTTACCGCCTTTGCACGCTTAGGAGCGGCGTTCTTCTTCTTAGGCGCTGCTTTCTTGGGAGGAGCTTCCTTTGGAGAAGCAACCTTCTCAGGAGCAGCAGCGTTCTTCTTCCCTTCAGGCGAACCCTTTTTACCCTTTCCCTTTCCCTTGGGTGCGGCAGGTGGTTGTCCATCGTCGCCGTCGTCCTCTTCGTCGTTTGCAGCATCCTTTACCTTCTTAGTAGCAGCAGCCTTTCCCTTCTTAGGAGCAGCAGCCTTCTTCTTCCCCTTAGGCGTCTTCCCCTTAAGCAAACCCTCTTTGCCTTTTCCCTTACCCTTGCCCTTTTCCTTTCCCTTGGGTGTGGCAGGCGGTTGCTTGTCCTCTTCATCGTCCTCTTCGTGATCCGCATCCTCCTCGGCTTCTTTTGCAGCCTTTTTAGCTTGTGCTTCTACCTTCTTTTGCGCTTCCGCTTCGGCTTTGGCTGCTGCTTCGGCTTCTTTCGCGGCTTTCTTGTCGGCGAGGGCTTTTTGTCTCTCTGCTGCTGCTGCTCGAGACATTTTGGCGGTGTTTTTGACTGTCGATTTAAGTAAGGAATTTCAATGAATTGTAACGAGTGTTGTGACAGGGGATCGCGAATGTGATTGATATTCTTAGGGCTTCCAAGGTTTCAAAATGATCTTTCTAGCCGAAGTGGTAGTATAAATGATGGAGCTTGATCTCTGTCTTTTTGGTACGAGAATCGGAACTGACGGAGCTTGGAAAGTTCCCTTGGAACTAATTTCAATCGTAGTATTGCACTTTCTATGGGGGTTATCTACGTTCGCATCGCCCAATAAACAATGGCTCCCTTGATGGCCGTTTGCGCATGTTCTACGTTGGTGTTGGATTTCTTCCCGGTGTCTTTCTTTGTATCCCTGATTCATTGTCACCTTTGAACTCTCACGCTGGTGAAAGTTTGCTGGACAATTCTCTCTTGTTTTGACCCCATGGGACATTGGGAAGCCAGGATAGTCGCACATTTGCACGTTCTTCTCTGCGCATGCGATGTTTCCATTACGCCATAATTGGTTATTCGAGTAGTGCGGAGATTGCTAATTTGAGCTATGTACCGAATCTGATGGTTGTTGGTCAGTTGGTTGGCTCTTTCCTTTGTTTACCCTATGGCAGCTGCAACAATGAACAGCAAGGGACCAGTGCCGTTTGTGGTGCAACTCGTTGCCGGCGGTCTGGCCGGCAAACAATTGGGGACCTTCCTTCTGGCGAAGATACCTTACTTTCACATCATCACAGCACCGCGGTATAGCCATGAGGCTAATGGCGGGTAGCACCGGCGTGTGTTTATTCGCACTTCGTACCTGACACCTGCAATGATCACGGGAAGAAACACCATGAGCTGAGCGGAATATCCCATCATCGAATAACTACTTCTATCGGACTAAGAGGATGAAGGTAAATATTTAGCATTGCTTGTCTCGCGAGGCTCTCAACAATGGCAGGACGAGATTTGCTGATCCAGGCAATTGACACTGTCTCACAAAATTCTTGGAAGAACTCGACACTCCTGGTAAACACCTGTGCATCACTTCTTCTTGCAAATATCAACACCTCATCAATAAATCGAGTGAAAATCTTGTCTGTTGCAGAGTCTGTCTCCCTCAATTGTCTTCCGGCATCTAGCATGAACGTAATGTCCGCGGACGGTAACATTATGCGTTCTGTACTCGTCTTCCGGCACATAAATGGTTAGCGTGGTACCGCCACCTTCTGTTCGACGATTAGCCACTTTGCAATTCACCGCGCTAACGTTTTATGTGCCGGAGGAGGTGTATAGATCTGGACTAAGATGAGCGGGAAGGTCTGAGATTTGAAGATGCGAAGATGCACGAGTGCCCACTTAAACCAATGATATCTAAAGATTTTTAGGCAACGACATTTGTCCTTAAACTACTTTCAACACGGCAGGTGTCATTAATGGTTGCTACCGTCACATCCCCGATACAACACATAACAAATTCAAATCCGAGTATGGTTGAACCATTCAATATTGGGCTTGTGTTCGTAGTAATCATCTACCTACGAATGCTTCCACCAATCAGCCCTGATGATGAACGCATTTAAGGGGGTAGTCGATGTGGCCGACCATTACTCATGTCCGGATGTTACGTCAATCTGGGGTTGAAAGTAAACATACAAAAGGGCCAAGTTTTCGCCTTCTTGGCCTCCATCGACAGCATTGAGTGACAAGCTCCCTTCATTGCTTCAATCATTGCCCAAGATGTATCTCCCAGCACTTACCCTCCTCTTAACCCCGGGACTAGTCGCCGCGGCGATCCAACCCCAAGCCTATGCCTCCTCAGCAGATGGCAAATACAAACTCTCCTCCTACAGCGCTCCGGTCCGGGGCACCGGCACCCCGGGATCCAACTCAACATGGAAGCTCACCATAGATGACACCCCGTCCGGCCGGAAGCAAACCATCAAAGGCTTCGGCGCCGCCGTCACCGACTCCACCGTGTCCGTTTTCAACGCCCTCCCCTCCGCCCAACGCACCGCCCTGCTCAACACCCTCATGACCTCCGCCGGCGCCAACTTCGCCATGATGCGACACACCATCGCCTCCTCCGACCTCTCCGCCAACCCGGCCTACTCGTACGACGACTCCAACGGCCAAAGCGACCTCTCCCTTTCCAACTTCAACCTCGGCGACCGCGGCAACGCCATGGCCTCGCTCCTCGCCGAGATGAGACGTCTCCAACCCGGTCTCACCATCCTCGGCTCCCCCTGGAGTCCACCAGGCTGGATGAAGCTCAACCGCGTGATCCAAGGCACCACGGTAAACAACAACCTCGATCACGCCTACGTCTCCCAGTTCGCCCAGTACTTTGTCAAATACCTCCAAGCGTATCAGGCCAAGGGAGCCAAAATCGACGCCATCACCATCCAAAACGAACCGCTCAACTCGCGCGCGCAGATGCCGACTATGTACATCTACGCCGACGAAGCGGGCGACCTCATCCAGAACAACATCGGCCCTGCTTTGCGCAACGCCGGCCTGGATACCAAAATCTGGGCATATGACCATAACACCGACCAACCCTCCTACCCGTCCACCGTCCTCTCTCGAGCAGGAGGGTATGTGCCAGCGGTGGCATGGCATTGCTACGCCAGCTCGCTGGACTGGTCCGTTTTGACTACCTTCCACAACGCCCACCCGGGCGTGGAGCAGTACATGACCGAGTGCTGGACGTCAGCGCGGCAGCCTACGCCGTGGCACTGGGCGGCCAGCTTCACGATGGGACCGCTGCAGAACTGGGCGAGCGGCGTGACGGCGTGGGTGCTGGGGACGGATACCAATGATGGGCCGCACTTGACGGGCAGTGATGCGTGTGATAAGTGCACGGGGTTGGTGACAGTGGATACGGCGGCGGGGACGTATAATTTGAGGGGGGATTATTATATGATGGCGCAGTTTTCGAGGTTTATGAGGAAGGGCGCAGTGGTGATGAGTGGAACGGGTAGTTGGACGTATGGGGATGGGAGCGGTGTGGAGAGTGTGGCGGCGACGAATGCGGATGATGGGAGTAGGGCGGTGGTGATTGAGAATAAGTTTGGGAATGAGGTTTATGTGACGGTTGAGGCAAAGAGTGGGGAGGTTTGGAGCGGGCTGGTTTATAGGAACTCGGTGGTCACTTGGGTTTTGCCGGCTATTGGGGCATAAGATCGGCGGTAGGCTCAGCAGATCGAAGCTGATGTTTTATGGCGAGCAAGATAGAGTACAATGAAAACCCAGATATCGTGAATTCATACACAGCTAGCTGACAACCTTGCTTGAGAATATCGTTTAGACCCTGTTATTGTGTTGTACACCAGGCCTCTCCAATACGTCCACTTCGAGTTGCAACCGGTGGAGGTTCAATCCTAATAATAGAACAGATAATGAGAGTATTGTGCGCAGATTCTCATTTTTGGTTTGCCTGTCAAGAAATGTAGTGAAAGCGCGTTTAACGGGTGCTGTACTCAACAGCTACGTTCTTTGAACCCTGACGCTTGCCGTCGTATATGACCGCAAAGTCAATCGAAGAGCCAGAGCAGATCATCTCAATCTCAAAATCCAGCCGGCGGTAGACCTTGCCCAGTAAGTTAGTGCAGGTTGGCAGTGACATGATGTCGACGGCCATATCCCACTTGATGGCGCAGAGTAATTTGACGCTTGATTCGGCCCGCACAGGAGGAGGGGAAACGGTGGTCAAATAGATGAGCTCACTGAGGGTCATCAACCTGTTGCCTGAGGGGAATATCCGGTAGAAGGACTTCTTGATTGGTTTCTTGGTGGAAATATCCTCGCCCTAAGGCAGTTAGTCACTCTGTGAGCAAAGCCCCATCCCCTTGGGTTACTCACCTCTCGAAGAAACCAGTCCATCTGACTGTCGGCACGCCACATCTGCTCCTCAACTGACCAATACTTGTCAATCTCCTGATGCTTGAGGGGATTCCAGGCTTGACAGACTCGGATGCCATAACTCGCTCGTGAGATTCTGGCATCGACCATGACAGCGACACTACCAATCCCTCTGAAAATTGAGCCGTGAAGGACAGCGCCACGGCAGATGGCCGTCCAGCTATCACCATAGTGTCAGTCCGTGACCCTTCGGAGGAGAACGTAATACTTACGGGTCAGCCCCCCTCGCCTGCAACACCTCTATGTCGTCGCTGAGAAGACGATCTTTCATGGCTTTGATCTTCTCAAACAGATATTTACATCTGCCAAAGCCCCCAACGAGGATGATGTACTAGACATAGCTTTGTCAGGATAGCTTGCTCTGGATAACTAAAGCTTTCTGCGAACACTTGATGCTTGCATACCTTCGGATACACATTGATTTTCTCCTTGACGGCAACGGCTTGTTTGTGAATGAGATGGTTGATTTTTTCCACCACAGGATCGAATGCATCTTCGATCTCCTTAGAAGTGAAAGTTATCTTGGGTAGAGAAGTAACCGTGAATCGCTCCTCAGGCTCTAAGCACTCAAAAGGCAGATTGAGGGACCAGGTTCTGTTGGAAGTCGTGTCAAATCTCTGCTTGATGCCGTGCTCCCATTCATCGTGGATCAGACGCTGACGGGTCGCAGGTGACAACCTGTTCCACTTCTTGGATTGCATTTTGCGCTTCAGCAAGTCAACAAAGGCCTCGTCCACGAATACTGCTCCGCAAAGGCCACCTGTAATATCACGTAAGCTACTTGCATCCAGTCAACATCAGGTCACTTGCATACCTTCTCCTTTGACACACTCTCTCACCACCATCGGGTTCGCCTCCGTGACTGAATATGAAATCACGTCGGCGGTGCCACCTCCACAGTCGACCATGACGAAGCAATCCCCGGTCTGTCAAGAAGAACGTTAGTCGCAAAACCTCAGCAACGGCGGACCTGTAAAACACACCTCGATATCCTATGAGCATGTTAGCAATCGTTTTCTATGTACTCTGGACAGAGAGGAGTCCCACCTGTCTTCCCTCCATATCGGCAAATGTGGCGATGGCACCTGCTTCAGGTTCTGACACGAACGCGAGTTCAGTCTCTCCGGCAGCTCTGGATCCCAATATACCCGCAAGACTAGCTGCCTCTCTCATGCGAGAGCGAGCATAGTCGGGCCAGATTGCGGGAAGTGTCATCACCACTTGAAATTTTGAGTAGTTAACAAGAGCTCTGCTGACACTCTCCGTGATACGCTGAATGCTGTGGTTCCACAGGCATTGCAGATACACTGCGATGGCTTCAATAGGCGTTCTGTTGTGCCTTTTCAGGTACTCGCGAGCTTCCAGGATGCGACTGGAAACTTGAACATCGGCGGGAAGGTCTTCTTCATCGAGTAACAGCAGCTTGAACCACTTGACTTGGTCAGCATCTTTAGGGACGGAGTATCCCCAGTTTACCTGGCTTTGACCAACGAAGGAGAGTGCGGTTGGAGTCTTTTCCTCGTTAGAGCCGGAGTAGTTGTCGGTATCCCAACTTGTGATGACCTGTACTTTGTCACCCTTGGTTGACCACGTATAAGCCACGCCCGAGAATGTGGTACCAAAGTCGATTCCAATGATGATGACGCTGCCGCCAGTGTTGGTAACGTGGCCTGAGGCAGATGTGCCGTCCTCGAGCCGCAAGCGCATTATCCCGACCATCTTGACTGATGATTCAGGTGTAGATCATAACATGCGAGACGCTATGTTACGTGAACTGGCTAGATACCCATATCATGCAATGTGAGTTGGGAACGGCCAGTGCGGAGTTCAAAGGAGAATGAGGTGGAACAAGTACCTGTGTCGTCGACGCCTAGCAGTGAGGTCAACGGGCAGTCAGTTTTGAAGCTGCGTCGCGTTTTTCGAGGCCACACACAGCTTTCAGGTATGATCGGCTGGAAAGGACGAGCGTAGTCCCCGAGGGCAAGCCGATGTTGAGCTTCCGTTAGGAAGAGCAAGAATCGAGGAAATTTGTGCGGCTGCTTGATCGAACAGTGAATGGCTGCAGGGGGTGAAGGCGGAACCTTAGAAAACGAAGGTGGCTTGATCCAAACACTCAATAATTTTCTAGGCAGAAGCGAGATCTCTGACCTCAAATAGCGCGCCGTAGGTTGTCGGGGGTGGGTGATTGGGGCAGTGACTCCAATGTCTTCCTGCCGAAGGAAGGAAACCGCTTCACTGCAGGTGCTCGTTGTTGGTATGGATGGAAACCGACAGTCGGTTGTGGGGAAATAATTCCTTTCGCTTCAGGTTTGGTGCGTTGTTCAATTTAGGGAAGCAAACGGCAAACGCGTTGAGGCGTTTAACACGGAAGGAAGGTGGGTTACCACTTGCACGCAACGCAAAATAAACAAATTGAACATGGCAGGCGCGTTCGCAGTTGAGTGAGGCCCGGAGTCGGGTGCATGCTACCTACGGGGTCGGTGAGTGTTGCACTTTCCGTGCATGTTAGGTACATCTGTGCCTTCCGGACAGGCTGGCAGCTGTCCTACTTGTACGCGTTATCACTCGCTCAGCCTTCACTGGCACAAAGGCCATCCGATGCTCATGACTCTGTCTCTTCAGGCCAAGTACATCGGTCGGCTGCCTGAGCAACAGAATCAGTCCTGTCCCCAAGCAACCAGCCAGCCCGAGTAACCATCTCCGGCTCCAACGAGAAACACTCAGGTGAAGCAAGGAGGTAAATGGCACCCAACACATCATAGGTTTACAAACCATCTATTACAAGCAAGCTACTTTGTTCGCTGGTTATTGACTCTCCATCACTGGCTAAGCAGATCTGTTCATCAACATGCTGCCGTTGGATCCTGAGAGGAAAAGACAAAACAAAGTCGGCTTTGAAGCCACTTCGGCGGAAGATGCCAAACCCTCCGACTTGAATCTCAACAGGCGCTCCACGAGACGTCCCACCGGAAGCAGTTTGGAGGCTACTGCAAAACGCGACCCTAGTGCCACCTCTGCCAAGCAGCAGAGAGATACTGATGAGGACGAGCTCACCATGGTCTCACCCCCATCTCGTACGCACAACAGCCATGTCACCACTCGGCAAGATTCTTCCACTGGATCTGTCACCGATGTCAGACCAGTCAGACGCCTTGGAGGTTATGTACGAGATGCCCTACAAAGATACGGCTTGATCTCCCAGAGCACCCCGGAAGAAGCTTCACACATTTATGTGCCAAAGGATGTGGAAGGACAACCAAGTTGTGCCTCGTCTCTTTTATCGGACTCTCTTCATGTCAAAGGTGACAATGGCGGACCTACAACAGATGTAGGAGCCGTCGCGGAAAACTACGAACGCGAATTTGCCAGGTTGTCCGCACAGTCGGAACAAAAGGAGGCTTACTACCAGGACGAGATATCTCGATTGGAAGAACATGGCAATGCTCTGTCATCAAGATTGAAAGAGATGGAACTTCACTACAAAGCCATCATCTCTGAGCTGGAGACTCAAAAGACCCGACTGACAGCCGAGTGGGCACAGAAGGAATCTCACTTCCACGGCAAGATTTCCTACTTGGAAACTCAAAACTCCAAGAATTCAAACAGAGCAATGGTACTTCAAAGGCAGCTTGATGCAGCATGTATGGACTTTTCGAGGGAGCTTGCGGAGGCCCGGGCAAAGAACTCCTTCGAGCCTGTCAAAGCTACAGACACGGAGATTCAAGGGTCTTGGAAGGCTCTTGGATTCTCTGTCCGTCAATTCGTGCAAGCACATTGTCCGGCCTCCTTCTCATCGTCGGCGCTAAAGGAGCTTCATATCATCAACCGACTTCCCGAACTCAATCATTATACTGTTAACCCTGAATTGGTTCTACAATCCCCATTGTTTGCCCAATCGCTGATGGAGGCTTGTCTGTGGGCATATCTCTACAAAACCATCTTCAGTCCCCAGGCCGAGTATTGGGCAGGAACAGTGGGAAAGAATTTCATGGCTACCTGTGCAAGCATTCAAGGTGAGTCCACTACATATGGTTTAGCTTCTACCTTCTATACGTGAGCTTACATGACCTCATAGATCACATAAAATCCAAGAAGCGAGAGTCGTCTCTATTGCCTGATTTCCATCAATGGAGGTCTGACTCAATGCATCACCTACAGCGGCTTGGGGTTATCAACGTCCCCCGGAAGGAAGTCTTAGCCACCAGCATGCTTAACCATCTTGGTCCCATCATGAACCAGACATCACACTGTGTCTCGATCTCAGCCCCAGTTAAGGAGGCCATCGACATTATAGCAGCCGCTACAAGCATCGACAAGATCTTCCGGATGTCCAAAGCTGACTTCACTGTCATTATCTCGAACTGCCCTCCGCCATACCACCCACCATTCTTTGGCTTTGGCTTCGTTCCTTCTTACATGGAGCAAAAGCCAGAGTTTGCGGACTTCGTGGACCGAAGTGGAAGTCATACTCCTCTTGTTGACCTTGCTGTTTCCCCTGCTGTCCTGAAAGCTGGCAACATGGAGGGCAACAACTACCACTCAGTGCAATTTCTCGTGAAACTCGGAGTTGTTTGCGACATTCAAAAATTCCTCAGTACCGCGAAGACAAGCGAGGCCAAGACCGCCCAATCGGCTGGTAGAGATCCTTCGGCGGTGACCAGTGGCACTCATCACAAGAGAAATCTATCGTCAGCAGGGCAAGAGCGCGTTAAGTACGGCAGTGATTGCTCTTCAGACATCATCATGCTTGACTCCCCGAACAACAAAAAGAAGCGGGCGGACCACTAAGATGCATGCTGAAAAGACAGAAGTCAAGGCTCCGTTGGTTACTTAACAGGCATCCCAGAAGGAATATCTGTTGTGAAGTCTTTTAGAGTCGTTTGCTAATAATGCTCCTTCTGTTTTTCGTTTGTACCCGGCTCGGAACTATGCCAACATTCTCCAGATGTCTTACGAGACACATATTTCTGGGCAAAGGGAAACCCACATCTGAGGTTTAGATTAGTACCGTTTTGATCAATTCACATTAAATCGCCGAGCAATTGGCTGCCCGCTATGATTGATGCAATACTATCAGCATACAAATGCCGCGGTCCCTCTACCGGCGACAAATAACGTCGGGCGCCAGGCGTAACTGCTCACAATAACAGCTTATGGCAGGCTAATATGCTATGATGGCTGCAACTTCGAGTTTGTTTCATTGCCGGTCTAGTTGCTACGAGAAATCGGCAGAATGTGAACCTTTGAGGAGTTTACCATCATCGTGGCCGAGCATGCGTCCACCAGAGCTGAGCTTGAAAAGCAGGAGGGTGGCGCGTGTGATGTCGCAGATTCGAAGAACAACTACTCCGGATTTTTTCCATTGCCGGTGGAGGGGGAGGTTCTTAACGCGGAAATGGTCTATCCTCATTCAGAGGATGCTGAAGAAGGCTCGGAAGCCATGGGTCTTGATGGAGGTGTCGACTTTACCAATCTACCGCCGGCTCCGAAGGTTGACCACGAAGGAGACCTGCAAATGGGATGAGTCTAGGTCAGGCTCCGCGCAACACAAGGCCAGAGAACCACATCTGACGCCGTTTCTGCTTACCGGCCACGAGATAACATCTATTTTCTGGTCAATGCCTTGCTTCCTTGATTTGCTGGAGTTTATTTTGCTAAAAGAAAAACCGAAAACAATCCAGGGTTCGTGCAGACTGCAACCTGCTCGTTCAACCGAGGTATTTGAAAGGACCTTTAGCATTAAATAAAGAAGCGAGGAGTGATCGTAGGAAGGAATTAAGCGGTGTGCCTCGTACGAGTTTGAATAATCTAGGTAGCTGGAAAAGACTTGCTGAAGAAAGTCGGGTTCATCATGGAAAGAACGGATGGTGGTGATAGTAGAGCTCGAGAAGTAGAGGATTAAGTCTAGAGGACAGAGGTACCTGTGCTTGGAGCTGTTGTGGAGTTGCGGACGTGGTACCTTAATTTAATCCAGCAAGCGCTCATTTTTCTGCGGATAGAATCACTCAACGCACTTGACGCATATGTAAATCATTCCGTGCTCAACGGTCTCGAAGGATATTGAGACACCTGAGAACCTTTCACCTGGAATCGATGTAAACATTCAAATTGACAGACCAGGCGCAACTGAACTCAGCGGCGGCGCAAATGCGCTTCTGGGTCTGATACAGGAAATGCTCCTTTGGTGTCTCCCACCGTGTTCTTTGTCCTGTTTACGTTGAGACGGGAAGTCTCATCGTGGCCGCGCATCCGGCCCTCACCAAAGCGCACTTTCTTCTCATCGCCGCGTTTGGCGTCAGGATGGGCTTCTTTGTCAACTTTTGTCTGACACCATCACTTGGCCATCACTCGAATCCCTCGCGTGTCACAAGCCCCGCGAAGCACTGAGTGCCTGTATGGGACACTCACTCATCGACCAAATTCAAGAATGCCGCCATACGATGCTCACTGCTCCTGAGACTCAGATGATGGAAATACCGGAAGCGAGGATGAGTCGATGACCAGCGAATATTCGGATACCAGTGGGCATCACACGATTCCTTACATAAAGATTGGACCCGAGGATGAGGGCTCACCCGATAGCCTGAGCGATTCAGGCAGTTCTTCCGACTCGGAGGATGAGAACAATGAACCTCAAATCAGGAAAGTCCAATTGTTCAAGGAAAAGAGACGCACGAGGAGCAAATAGTCCGTGTCAGAGATAGGAACCGACGAGTCTGAGGTATCAAACCAGCTGCGGCGTGAGAATCTCGAACTCCGCAATGAGCTTTCTAAATTGCAACAACAGATCAAGGGGGTGACCCAGGATCGACAGTATGCAGAAACTATGCTGGGGGAGCAGATGCGTGAGGTTGAGGAGTTGAAAAAACAGGTAAGGCCCATGGAACGATCTTTGTCTTCAACCAACATCAGTACCCTGACCCAAGATCGACCATCAACCGATCAACAGGCGAATGGCAAGAGTAATTAAGCGACGGGAACGGCCAGCCATATCCGCGAATTATTTGCCACACTTCAGGCGAGGGAGAAACAGCATCAAGAACAACCCCGCCAACTAACCAAACAGCTGGAGCAAAAAGAAGACCAATATGTGGCACAACTACGAGAATTGCGCTTGAACAACCGTCTCCCACCTGACGTCAGCCAATCTGTGTCTTCATCACACGACTGCACTCCAGTTAGAGAGCAATCATCCAATGGTCAACAGGCAAAGGATGACAAGATTCAAGAGACAAAGTCGGACAGAGAGGTTGGCAGGTTGAACGCTTTATTTCAGGCGAAAGAAAAGCAGTATTAACAGCAGCTGCGCCAACTGACCAAGCAAATGGAACAAAGGAAGACCAATATGTAGCTCGACTACGAGAACTGCGCTTGAGCAACAGCCTCGCACCTGACATCAACAAACTGAGGGCAGATTTGGCCGCAGAATACCAGGCCAAGGAAAACGCTACATAGAGAGGATAAGACAGCTGTCTAATGAGCACGCAGCCAAAGAAGAGCAATTAAAGAGCGGGCTCGGGGCTTTATCTTCTGCCTTGCATAGGAAGGAGTCTGAATATCAGAAGCATATCAACCAGTTGAAAGCCGAAAGGCAGAAGCTTCAAGAAAGGTGCAACAATCTTCAAGCCGAACTCGACTGTGCGATTACCAGTTTCTCAAAAGAGGTGTCGGAACTCAAGTCCAGGGATCCGTTTGAACCAGTCCGCAACTCCGACGCGGAGATTCAGGCGAGCTGGAAAGACCTCACCATCCGGGTCCGGCAGTTTGTTCAGACACACTGCCTCGCGGTCATTCCGCATGCCACCGCGCAAGAGCTTTATAAGAAGAAACTCCTTCCGGGCATCCAAACGATATGTGCAGACCCGCCCGCTACGTTGGTCAACCCTCAGCTTTGTTCTTCCCTGTTGCAGGGCTTGATCTGGGAAATTCTCTGGACGTTCGTGTTCAGCAGCCGAGCTGAAGGATAGGGGGGGGGGGGGGGGGGGCCTCAGGTGGGTATCTTTTCGACTCCCATCTCCGGCGTTCTGAAACCAAGTACTAACCATTGCCAACAATAGCGCACGTCTCAAGCCTCCCCAAAGATGTCACCTGGGCATCGACAGTCGCCGCACTCCACTCCTGGAAACCCCGTTCCTTCGCGTTCCTCAAACAACTCCGACCCATCTCCCACGCCGACATCGCCGCCCTTACTTACTTCCTTGCTTCCCTCCTCAATCCCATCACCACCCCAACCGCCATAGTTCGATATGGATCCGGGTCGGCATCCGACAGCCGACAACCACACCCCTTTAACCACCACTATCACCATCACAACCACCACCATCAACAACAGCCCCCTCCCCCTTCTTACTGACCTCGAGGCCCTCCTCACCACCGCCCTCTCCCTCGACAACACCTTCCGCCTCTCCCTCGCCAACTACACCATCACCTTCAAAGACCCCTTACAATCCTTCTTCCGCCCTTCCATGATGGAACTCAAACCCATCGGCTTCTCCTCCTTCAACGCAGCCACCTCCTCCCAACGAGACTCCGTCAGCCTAAACGACGCCAGCGTCAACGCCAAAGCCATCGCCGACTCGCTCAAAGTAGACTTCGCCGTCAGTCCCGGACTACTGAGGGCGGGCGATTGGAGGGATGGAGGGGATTATCATCTGGAAGTTGTTGTGGCGAGGTTGGTGGTTGTTTGTAATGCTGAGAGGGTTTTGTGTCAGTTGAGTAAACCGGTCCCTGCAGCAGGGCCTGGACAGGAGTTGGCTTGGTTGGAGAGGCAGAGGGCAAGAGGGGTGCAGGTGGAGGAGCAGAGGTTGGAGAAGGCGAGGCTTGGGTTGGGGACGGGAGTGAATGAGGGCGTGAGGACGCAGAGGGAGTTGATGAGTAAACGGCGGGTGCCGATGCCAGCGCCGGTGCCGGTGCCGGAGAGGCCGGGGCCTTCGGGTTCGGTGGGGTTTCCTGGTGCTGGGGTTGGGCAGGCGGGTCAGGATTTGGGGCTGGCGAGTCAGCCTGGTGCTGGTGTTAGTGGTGTTGGTGGTGGTCACGTTCAAGGCGGCGGCAACGCACCTCACCGACCGTATGTTCGTACCTACCAATACACCCACAACGATAACAGCTCCGGCCGTCCATCTCTCGAGCTTATATCCCATTTCCACAACACCTTTCCGGCTACGTACAATTACAAACCCTCAACCTACAACCCCCACAGCAGCAACAACACCCTTCCTAACAAACCCAGTCATTTCGGGAACAGCATCAACAACGCATATAACACAGCAGTGAAAAGAAGACGAGCACTCCACCGCGGCACTCGCCGAAACCCCGGGGATCCGGTACGAAACGGTTCCGAAGCCATCGATGATAAGGATAGCGACAGCGATTACATCGATGAGCCCACCGCTGAGACGAGCGCGGTGACTACTAGAGGGGCGAAGAGAAAGCGACTACAGCTTTTGAGTGACGGGGTGGCGGCTATAGCAGGAGCGGGGAGAGAGGCGTCGGAGCCACGCGCAGCATCAGCGCGAGAAGCACCAGCAGCACCGACAGGAGCAGCAACCGCAACAGAAGCGATGGCAGAAGCAGCAGCAACGACCAGCCTGGCCAACGGGGCCATCACGGATGCCAACAAACATTTTCCCAATCTAAACAAGAAAAGAGTCGTCGTTTTGGAGGATAATGACGACACCACCACCTCCAGAGCTGAGAAGGGCAATACTGTCGTCCCAGAGAAGCACACCTCCAACGACGTTACTTCGAACGAGAATCGGCCTACCAATCCCCTCTCAGAGCTAAACGACGATATCATCGCCACCTTGGAGAAGCATCATAACATCATTCCCTCAGAAGAAAGCGATGAAGTTGCTTTATTAGATAACACAATTGCTGAAGAGGCCATCATCCCATCATCACCTCTCCTCGACCCCTTTGCCTGGGAGGGAGAGAGTGAATATGGAGAAGTGGTCATGGACGTAGGCCGGGACGTAGCCTCGGACGCCCCGGAGGAAAAGACTTGGAAGGAAAAGAGTAACAATCATGTCCTGGTGGTCGAGATTCCTGGCCGTGGCAATAGGGACTTTGCTGAGTGGCAGAGGATGAGTTGGGAGGAAGGAATGGAAGGGTTGGGATCGCATGAGCATGAGCTTGAGTACGGGAGTGGTGATAGGTGGATGATGAAACCGACGAGGGGGAGGGGGAGAGGGAGGCCGAGGAAGGAGAGCTGTAGAGGAAGAGGAAGGGGGAGGCCTAGAAAGGTTGTTAAGAGGGATGAGATTTGGAGGTGAGTGAAAGGGTATGATTGCTATCTATTGCTTCATGGTTATGGATTTTTCAATCTGATAACGATAAAAAGATTAGGAAAACAAGTTAGTCTGGTTTTGTCACAATCACCAAGACCGATCTCCGGAGGATATCTATGAGCAGACTCAATCAATGTCTTGTTCGTGATTTCGGCTCTAAGATTAACGGGACTATCTCCAGACATGAACAGGCATCTGCTAACATCTACAACGTGTAGTCCGTCATATCCCTATTAAAAGAACCATCACAATTCATTCCGCTTTGTCATCCGATTCAGAACCCCTTTGTGTCCCTTAAAGCCTGACTGACGCCCAAACTCCATGCTCCAGCGGTTACACATTGAAATCAAGGACAAGAAAACGGTTTAAGCAGAATCATCAGTCTTGACCTTCTTTTTGGGACGCAGCTCGTGGCTGTACATGCGGAAGAACTCGGCCGGCTGAGTAGGCTGCTCGCCGGTAACGTCGTGGAAGGCCGTGGTGGCGATGTAGTTAGTTTTGCCTTCGCGGACCAAGCTGTAGTACTCGAGGAGATACTCCTTCTCGGAGTCGTCGATGTCGGCCTGGGCATGGAGGACTCTCTTGGCCTCGCGTCTGTGTTTGATTTCGTTAGTGTTAGTAATCAAGTACAAGGTGTTGTGAGGGCACAAGCAAGAGGGAAAGACGTACTCGGAGATGTTCTCAAACTCCATCTTCTGACCAACAGCCTGGCTAGCAGCCTCAGCCAACTCCTTTCCAGCGCAAAGCATGGGACCAGTGACAACCATCATCTGGCCGCGGTGGCGATCATCGAAGCCATGCTTGCCCTTACCAGTGAGGACGCGAGCAGCGACGTGGGCAACATCACCCAGAGCAACGGGAGCAAACTTGTGGTTCTCGCCAATGGGCAGAGGGAGGGTACCCTCCAACTGCGCCTGCTGAGTGTACAACAACAGATTCTCGGCGTAGAAACCAGCGCGGATGACACAGGGGGAGTGGCCCAGCTCGACGCTCGGGTCGCCCTTGGAGCTCAAGACGATGGTCTCAATGTCGATGAACTCGCGCAGACGGGGCTGCTTGTCCCTCTCGGCGTAGTCGCAGCCGGCAGCAGAGATGAGCAGCACGTTCTGGACGCCGGCCTTCTTGGCGGCCTCGCACAGCTCGATGGTGATGTCGACCTTGTCCTTGTGGGCGGGAGGGATCACGCAGATGGTGTCGCAGCCGACCTCCTTGAGGGTCTTGACCATCTGGCGCTCGCGGCCCGGGTGGTGCGGGACGATCTTGGCTCCGAGGGACTCGAGCTCCTTGCACTTGGGGTTGGAAGGGTTGAGAGCTAGGCCGGTGATGCTGTCGATTTGCTTGGCGAACTTGCCCTCCTTGAGGAGTAGCTCGGCGATGAGAAAGCCTGTCTGGCCGTCGATGGCGGTGATGCAGAGGTTGCGAGTCATGGTGGAGGATTGGGATGTGTGGGGTGGTCTGTTAGATGTTGCTGTCTTGATGTGACGACTGGTGAGTTCAAGTCTTGGAGAGGAGGCGACTGGAGTAAACACGGTGAACGGGACTTGAGATGCGCGCGCATCTTGTATTTATCTCTGTCATGTCAGCCAACGTCATCGTCATCCATTCAGCACAAGCACAGTCCAGCTGCGCGCTTCGTTGCTGCGCGTTTGCTTTCAGATTCAACTCAAGCTTTGGAGAATGATGCAGTTGACGTCACGACTAAGGAACGCGCGCCTTGAGGGGCGTTGAAGGTTCCCGTTACCCCGGAGATTCTGCTCCTGGATCACCTGCCTTTGTTTTGACTCCGTTTTTTTTTAACCATCGTCATCGTTGTCGTTGTTTGCCGCAATGGAGGGGAACCCCGGCCTTGCTCAAAAAGGGTCGTTCTCGTCGCCGGATTGGATTGAATGCAAACAACGACGTGCCATCACCACTCACCAGTGTCTCACTCCCGAACCACAGGAGGAGAACTTGTAATCAATTGGCGACACGTTATCACAGCTAGAATAGATGATTGGGACCTTTGCGTCATTGTTAGTATGTTGTTTCTATACTGTCTTGATTCCAGGTTGAGGTTGAATTGTTCTTGTTCGTCTCTAATCCATGATCAAAGTGGCCGAAGAGGTTCTCGGGTGTCAGGGATGATTTCAATTGACGGGAGACCTGCAAGAGCGGCCCGCTGACTGACAGCCACCCAATCCAGCACCGCAAAAGTAGTACTACTACATGACGCTATGCCACAGCTGATCAAGGCTCGGAAATACTAACATGCTTTAACAGATGTACCTCTTGCTAGCCACCAACTTGGCGCAAATCTCGACCTTCTTTTCCATTGCTTGCGCGTTGTGGTGCAACCGAATTGAAAGGCCATTTTCGGAACTCACTCTTATGCGGAAATCGGGGCGGATAAAGTGACCGTGTAATCGGATAGAGTGACCGTATCTAACCAAAAGGAGAAATGCATTCTACCTGCATCAACAGCACCACCACCGCGACCACCACCAATGCACTATAGAACGTTACCTTGAAAAGGAAATCGAAGGCTTTAATCCCTGATTCCTCTCTGGCCTTTGAAGATGTCAGTGTGTAAATTAGAGGGGCTGGGTGGATTCTGGCCTAAGGTTTCCCATCACTTGGCCCTTTAGCAACCGAACCAGAAAAAAAAACTGGTAATGGAACTGGGTTTCAAAGCTCTAAGGATTCGTTTTTCTCTTTAACTATCAATTCTCATTTCTATCGCGGTCGTATACATGTGCGAAGATACAGATTGTTGATGTTTTTGACTGTGGGGTAAGATGTATCTCCTTTCGGTTAGATACAGTCACTCTATCCGATTACAAGGTTACTTTATCCATCTCGGCGGAAACTGCTCATGGGCTTCAGCACCTTCCCAATCCTGCTCGTATGGGTTTTCCAATTTCCCCTGAGATGGCCCCAAATGGAAGTCACGATAAAGCCCCTAGGGTTTCATTGTGACGCGCACAAAAAAGTTTTGCCGTACAATCCAGCCCTGGTTTGTTTGTTTGTTTGGTACACAAAAGCCAGATCTTACTAGACTTGGGAAAGCGGCCGAGGTTCTCGCGGATAGATGCTGTGAACTGGTATCTTGACGTTCTGAAGAGGACGGAGAGATGCTTCTGTAGCGTTGAGAGCCCTGGTCATTGTCGAAACTCTACAAACGGAGACGAGTTACTCTCTTCCTGAGGCCAATGAGGGCTCTAAGTTGCCCTTATTTTGCCCCTGTTCTGCCCCATCAGAAGAACTAAACTAACAAACAAACCAGTATTGTGTTGTAATTTCAGGTCCATTACGGTCCGCGGCGCTCTCTCTTTGACAGGCATCCGTCATGCACCGATTCCCGACCTGTAGTAAGCAGCAGATGACGCCTTGGACTGTTGGGAAGTGAAGTCAACTGATTACAAGTGGGATGATATTGTGGAGGCACGGAGTGTTTCTTTTATACTGTTTGGTGTTCAAAATCATTTCTCTTTATGGGGGGTAACTGAGAGCTTACTCTTGGGATCGGTGGCTCTTTGGGTTAAAACTTTCATCGCATGTCTTCCTTTCGTTTTCTACTTTCCTTTGTCCGTATGTTTTCAGAGTTTTTACGCTCATTCGATTTTATACTGGTGGACGGCTATCGACAGGCCGAGCCTTCCGGGCTCACACTTGGGCTTGATCGATTAGGTTTTCTTTTTTCTTTTTTTCTTGTCTCCCTACCCTCTTTTTCACTTTGTATCACGAAGGTTTGGAGGGCGGCATTGGTTCATCATAGACTCGTCGGTTATAGAGACTACAGACACTCAAAATCCTGGTGAAGAGGGCTGCTCGTACACTTTTGTTGGCGACCTCCGAAAATGTATCTGTCATTACTTCGTTGCTCATGACTCGTTCTTCATTCTTCAACCACAAGCAGTTTACTCACCTTTGCGATCCAACAATGTCTATCACAACACACCCATCACCAGTTGTCTCTCTTCGTGCAGCCACAAACCAACAACAACTCACCTCCCCTCCCCCTCCCACTCAACCTCGGCAACCTCACAAACCGTCCTCCAAAATTGTCCCTCCTCATGCGCAAACCTCCCCAAAAACAGTCCATCCACTCCTTCGTCCTCCTCTTTCAGTCGTCCATACAACCCCGGCCCCGCGCTCCCCCCATACAAAATCCTCGTCATCCCTCCCCTTTCCTCCCTCCCCCTCACCACCTCACTTTTTCGTATAGCCCTCACCACCCCCGTAACATGGTCCACTCCCGCCGGCTCCTTCGCACCAATAGCCCAAACAGGTTCATAAGCTAACCAAACTTCTGTTGTGGGGTCAACACCCTCTAGACACCTCTCCACCTGGTCGACCACCTCCTCCGCCGCTCTTTTTATTGCTACCTCTCCCGGGGCAGGTATTTGACCGGGGGAACCTTCGCCGACGCAGATGAGGGGGGTCATCCCGTTTTTTATGGCTGCTTGAGCTTTTTTTGCGGTAGTGGAATCAGTTTCGTTAAAGTAGCGGCGCCGTTCGGCGTGGTTGAGTTCGACTATGTTACACCCAATTTCTGCCAGAACAGAGGGGGATACCTCGCCTGTGAACGGACCGGAATCTTCAAAGTGGCAGTTTTGCGCGCCGAATAGGATTTTTGGATCAGTAGGATTAAGCTGACTTGGGTGGTTGGCGGTGCGGTTGATAGCAGACTGCAAAGAGAGGTGGTCGGGAATGATGAAGATGTCGATTTTAGAGGCGAGGGCGGCGGCCAGGGTGTTGTTGGACTGCTCGGTTGTTGTGGAGATGGTGTGGTGGTGCATGAGGTCGAGGAAGGAGGTGATGAATTGGGTGGTGTGGGCGTGGGAGAAGTACATTTTTGTTGAGACGCCTACTAGACGCCGGCGGCGCTGGGGGGTTGGTGGTGGTGAGGGTGGTGAGGAAGTCATTGTTGTTGGTTTTCGTTCGACTGTCCTTGAGGAGATGATGTGATGTCGGAGTTGTGATACGTTTTTTTCTTTTTTTTTTTTTGGTGGTGAAGTTCGGGGATGGGAGATGTTGAGGGAGGAGGGGTCCTAAGCTGGCGGAGAGTCTCAGAATCAGTTCTGTCCGTGATGCTTTCGGCGCAGAGAATTGCAGTTGTGTCACTGTTTGGCTCTGCTTCGACCTTGGTCTAGTCTCGAAAGTCGATACCGACGCTAACTGACAAGAGACCGTTTGTTGTCTCGGCGAAAGTTGGTGATAATCCGAGGAAAGGAACACTGTTTGGAAGCTAACCTGATCCTTTCTTACCCCGCGGATAAGCGCACCCGTTACCCGTCTCTAGTCCATCTCCTTTCGGGGTAAATTGCGACATCACCTTTCCCCGTCGTCCGCCGACATTCTTCAAAGTCGTTTGCATCGTCCCAACCGATCGGATGTCCTTTCTCGGTCAAGTCTGATTTTACAAAAATCCGGGGGATCTACAAACCCACAAACCCCCCACGATCCACTGCAACAAACAAAATGTCATTCTGTCATGTGTCAAGCTCGTGGTTGCTTTGCAGATGTTAAGATACTCCGTCTTGGCGTTTGTGCTAGCGTCAATTCCAAGCTCGGGGGAATGATACCCGAGCCCACTTACACTAGTCACCTTCGCCGTTGGGGGTCGGATTACGATATCCGGACAGAACCACAGGACAGGACAGGACAGGACTTGCAAAACCGTCAGGGGAATACAGTGGCCCAAGTCGTTCTTAGGCTCAATTGAAAAAGTTTGGTTGAAAAAGGGCCCGTGCTAGCTGCAGGCACTAGGCTCGCACCGAAGGGTATTATTCGAGCTCCAACATTAATGCGACCCTAATATTCAACTTCCTAAAAGCGAGGTAAGTAAAGTAATAAAGTAACTAGAATCAATAGGAGTTAACTAAAAACTAAAGTCAATAGGAGTTAACCAGAGTTAATGAAAGTCAACTAAAGTCAATAGAAGTTAGAAAAGCTAACGAAGGTTACTAAGATTTAAGGTAACAGTGCAAATAGACTCCTGGTCCTTCTTCAAATTTTGAACGTTAATGAGTTTAGGTAGGGTAACAGTGCAAATGAATCCTTCTACCTTCTCAAAAAAAAAAAAAAAAAAAAAAAAAAAAAAAAAAAAAAAAAAAAAAAAAAAAAAAAAAAAAAAAAAAAAGAAAAAAAAAAAAGGAAAGGTTGAAGCAGAGGTTTTAAAGCTTGGTAGTTACTTCTAGGGCTTAATAGGTGCGAGTGTTGAACGCTGTAAGTGTAGTAGAGGCGTTAATATAAAATGGTCCACAGTTGAAGCCAGCTGGGAGCTCGAACCAATTTTCAATTGAGGCTAAGAACGACTTGGGCCACCGTAGGGTTAGGGGCTTTCCCCAGGTTTTCCCCACGATCAACATAACGGATCTGGGCTCTGGACTCGTGGGGAGATGGAGAATGGATTGACATTGCATTCACAAGCAGAGGAAGACAAGACTGGAAACAACAACACTTGGCTTTCACCCTCTTGTAAGCTGTAATCATGCCGCCGTTCGTATTGTCGAGCAAACCGCAAACGGTCTGAAATCAAATCCCACCTACCCAAATCCATGACCAGCGAAAGAAAAGGCATCACAAACAAAAAAACGTCCAGTCCAATTAACACCCCTTGAGCTCCTTGGCTTCCTTACCCTCCCCATCCCCTCCCACGCCCCCCTCCTCCCCCTCATACACATGAATAGCCCTCACCTTCTCCGCACTCGGACTTGTCTCATCAAAGACATACCCCAGCCACTCCTTCGCCAGTCTCCTCGCCAATTCCAACCCGACCACCCGTTCACCCATACACAGTACCTGGGCATTATTGCTCAACACGGCTCTCTCCACGGAAAAACTATCATGTGCCGTAACCGCCCGGATCCCCTTGATTTTGTTGGCCGCGATGGCTACACCCAGGCCCGTACCGCAGATGAGTAGGGCGCGGTCACATTCGCCCGAGGCGACCAGCTTGGCGGCTGCGGCGGCGATGTGTGGATAGGCGGTGGATTTGTCTTCGGAGTCGTGGGCGATGCCGACGTCGATGACGGAAGCGACGCGCGGGTCGGTGGAGAAGTCGGACTTGATTTTGTTTTTGTAATTGATGCCGGCGTCCTGTAGGTTGGTGGTAACAATTGTTAGTGATGGTTCTTTCTTTGAGACTACTGGAGAGGGAAGATAGCGAGAGAGAGAGAGTTGGAGAGAGGGAAGACTACTGACATCGCAGCCGACCGCGATGCGCCAGCGAGGTTGCAGTATTTCTGTAGACATTTTTTGTTGATCACTGTAGATGCAATAATAACTGGCCTGCGAAACTGCTGAAGACCGTCTCCTTTGTTCTTAATAACCTTACAAGCACCTATATCTTTGAGTTCACAAGGCTGGTCTATCATGACTAATGACCGGCAATAGCCCTCGAGTGAAGCCAAGGTATTAGACGAGGGGACTCGGATTTAGCCAGGACATGATGCCGTTCTGGGTAAACCGGAAGAATTGGGGGTCACTCCCGCACCAACATTGCCGCCACCACTCTCCAGAGCCCTGTTTGATTGCCCCTCTTTGGCACATGTTTGAATCTTGAGGGAAGCCGATTCCGCACGGCAATTGAACAGCCTGGACCGGAAATGATGCAAGCGGTATGGTGGGTTGAGGAGGGGAAGGAGTATCACACGAGTGTTCCAGGCTCATATCGGACGATATGACCCATGCTGGGTCAGAGATTTGTAGGTGATCAATATCTTCGAGGATTTTCCAATCCCACAAGTGACCTCATATATCTTCATAAACACACATTCTTCTTTCTGTCTACTTGGTGTATTTTTCTTGCGATTCACCAACACCTCTACCATGTCAAAGCGTCACCTCTTCCCATCACTCGACGGGCTTGTCCCCAAAGCTCTCCGCGGCATCGTTGCTTCCAACCCGCGACTCAACCTGGACGAAGCCAATAAAGTCGTATACGACTCCGAAGCACCTCGGTCCAATGTCAGCATTGTCAGTGGCGGAGGATCTGGACATGAACCTGCCTGGGCCGGCTATGTTGGAACCAACTTGCTTGCGGCAGCCGTCATGGGAGATGTCTTTGCTTCACCAAGCACTAAGCAGATTCTGGCCGCGGTCGAATCAGTGCCTTCCGACAAGGGCACTCTCCTGGTAATTACGAACTACACAGGAGACTGTCTTCACTTTGGACTCGCGGCCGAGAAGACGAAGGCAAAGGGCAATCCGTGTAAGATGCTCATCTGCGGTGACGACGTCTCGATCGGGAAGAAGGGCGGCTCTCTAGTCGGAAGACGTGGGCTCGCCGGGCAAATTGGAGTGCTCAAAGTTCTCGGTGCGGCAGCTGCTCAGGGGGCGACTCTCGACGAGCTTTACGATTTCGGTTCTGCATTTGCCAACTCGATTGTCAGCATTTCTGCTACTCTCGACCACTGCCACGTCCCGGGGAGGACCGAACACGGGGCCCTAGCAGAGGACGAGCTTGAGCTGGGAACTGGACCGCACAACGAGCCAGGCTACTGGAAGCTATCGCCGGCACCTTCGGCAGAGGGACTCGTCCAGCAAATTCTCAAATACTGCTTGGACGAGACAGACCCCGAAAGGGGTTACGTCAAGTTTAACCCCGGTGACGAGACGCTCCTCTTGGTCAGCAATTTCGGCGGCATGTCGAATCTTGAGCTCGGCGGGCTCGTAGATGAGATCCTCCAGCAACTGCTTAAAGACTGGAACATCGAGCCGGTTCGAGTTTACTCGGGGTGTCTGGAGACGTCACTCAACGCTCCAGCGTTCTCGGTATCCGTTATCAATATCACTGCTGCCGCGGCCAACAGCACCTATACCGTCGATCAGATCAAGGGCTTTTTCGATACCCGAACGGACACCGCCTGGGAAGCCGTTGCTGGATACCAAAGTTATCCGCAGCGACGTAAGCGGGCCGAGCAGGTCGTCCCACCCCCGAAAGAGATCAGGAGGACAGTCAATGACTCCACGGACCTGAAAATTGACCCAGCGTTGCTGGAGCGTATGATCAAGAGCGCCTGCAACGCAGTGTCAGCCGCCGAGCCGGATCTCACAAAGTGGGACACCGTCATGGGAGACGGAGACTGCGGTCTGACTCTGCAGACCGGAGCCAACGCTCTTCTGGATGCTCTCAAGACCAAGCAGGTGGCCGCCAATGGCTCGGTAGTCGAGGTCCTGAACGAGCTGGAAGATATTGTCGAGGGCAAAATGGGCGGAACACTGGGTGGCATTCTCGGTATCTTCTTCGTGGCGCTGCGGACGGCGCTTCAGGAGAACATCGGACTCGCAAAGGAAGTGGGAGTTCCCGCCCTATGGGGAAAAGCTTTATCAACTGCCATCAGCCACTTGCGTCAGTATACTCCGGCCAAAGTTGGTGATCGTACGGTGATGGACACGCTGATTCCCTTCGCCATGGCTATGGAGGAAGGGCAAACCTTCGAACAGAGCGTTGCGGCGGCTGTCAAGGGGTGCGAAGGAACAAAGAAGCTGAAGCCCAAATTGGGCAGAGCGACTTACGTTGGTGTTGGTGGGGATGATAACAAGGAGCTTCCGCCTGATCCAGGCGCATGGGGAGCCATGATCGGACTCCAGGGCCTTTTGTCGGCTCTCTGATTTTGTGGTGAAACTGGATTAAAGTTTTTCATCAGGAATGGAAGCGGATGGTGGGGTATCATATCATATCTTTGGGTTGTTGTTGGGAAAGAGCAGTTTCGTTTGTCGCTGCCATTTCTTCCACATTTGTACATTCATTTTCAGCGTAGTTTTTAGAGAAGCCCAAGCAGAAGTCACGGTTCGATGTGCATACTTAATGCACGAAAATATGAGCGCAATTCTAGACTTGTCAACCCCAAATGATGGAGCGGAAAGTAACAAAAAAAAAAAAAAAAAAAAAAAAAAAAAAAAAAAAAAAAAAAAAAAAAAAAAAAAATCATTGTCCAATCCCTTTCTTATAATTATGTGACGCCCCCTTTACAATTATAAGCTGTTGTTGTACGTGGGTGAGTGTTCGATTCACGGTTCGGTCTTTTTTTATAATTATGAGACTTTGGAGTTTGGGGTGGTGAACGGTTAACGCTGCGCCATGTGACCAACGCTCTGAACCACCTAGCTTGTTGATTGGAGACCTGGGAAATTGATATATGTACTTCAGGCTGCGGGTTGGATATTTATCGGACAGAAAGCAGGTGTGGGCAGCTGTGAGTGGGATGAAGTTGGGATGAAGGGTTGAAGCCATTTACAGGTGGGAAGCGCGATTTAACCCTAACCCTTTCTTCTTAGCGGGAGGTTAGGGGTATGATGGGATGTCACTGGCTTTTGATGAAGCGTGTAAGGTTGACTCGAGTACAGGCTGGCTCAGGCTTCACCTATCGTGGAAACTATCTACAAGCACACTCAAGCCTTCCCAGCACTTCCCAGCCAGTGCATATACTGCTCAATAGCCTCCTGCATAGCCTTCGTCCCGGCCTCAATCACACTCGTCAACGGCTTCCCCTTCATCTCGTCCTGAACCCTCGCATAGTGATTGTTCATCCCCTTGTTAATGTTGACCTTAGTCACACCACCAGCCATGCACTTCCTGAAGATCTCCTCATCGAACGGATCCGCACCATGCAACACCAACCTGACCCTCTCACCCACCCGCTCATTGATCGCTTGAAGACGATCATACTCCAACTGGATTCCCCTAGGACCATACTCTCCATGCACATTTCCAAACGCGGGAGCCAACATGTCAATACCCGTGTTAACAAACTCCTCAGCCTCCTCCGGCGTAGTCAACAGCCCTTCCAAATCCGCCGTTTCCGCCACGCCGTCCTCGCCGCCCTCGATGCGCCCGGGCTCCGCCTCCGCAGCGATGCCACGCTCATGGCAGTACTGCACCAGCTCGGCCGTGAGCTTCAGGTTCTCTTCCTTTTCGTAGTGGCTCATGTCGCACATGATGCTGTCGAAGCCGTCGGGGATGTCGGCGGCGCGGCGCACCAGCTCGGGCGTCTGCGCGTGGTCCAGGTGCAGCGACACGGGCACGCTGGCGCTGTG
>RAON01000212.1:0-46520 GCA_009805295.1 Neurospora sp. FGSC 6877
GTAGTGGGAAAAAAAGGGGGGGGCCTGGGGGGTTCATCCGGGGGTGGTTCATGTCCCGCCCCCCCCCCCGGCCCCCGCGCTGGCGGCCCCCCCCCCCCCCCATCCCCCCTGCCCCAGTGCCCCCGGTGTCTTCCCCGGTCCCCACTGTGTCAGATGCAGTTTAAGGTTGAGAAGATCGACATTAAACCGACCCAGTGTCCGTCCAGTCAGTCAGCCGCTCGGCTCTTTGGCCTCGCTAGCCCCGGGCAGGGCGCCCTTGTTGGCTCGGCGCTTGGCAGCCCGGCAGGCATGGCAGGGTTGAATGCTCAAGATGCCGGCCGGGAGGGCTGACATGGATTTGTCGAGACTCAGGCAGACGATGTCTCTTCCTGTTCCATTCCTAGCTAATATTCTGGATTCCTGCTGCCAGTTGTCTACACTACCTTTACTCCTCGATCTCGAACGACGGGCCTTCTTGCATGGCTCAAGACTTGCCTATCCACAAGGTGGGTAACCTCTCAGTCAATTAATGTCGGCTTTTACAATCGTGCCGGGCCGTACTGAGTAAGGTAGAGAGATCTCTTGAGACATGAACTGCAACTGTGATGAATGGGTAAAAAGGCACCTACCTCACTTGCCTAGGATGTTCTGGATATGCATTCAACCACTCTGAACGCTGAAATCCCAAATCCACGGTTCCACTACCGGGTTCCGGGTTGTAACCATGCTTGGCTCCTCAGCCCCTCGAAGAAGCAGGCACTGGGCCTTGAAGCAGGCTGCAGGGAAGATGACAAGAGATGTACCTACACGAAGAAGCGACATGAACGGTTTCGTACCTACCCTTGAACCTTGGGGTTTAACTCAGGGGGAACATCATGTTAGCAACAAGTAATTGGCGAAGAACCGCCGCGCCCAGTACACTAGAGGTATGGGGCAACCGGGATACCGATGCCATGGCCACTCGCTCTTTTTTTCTTAAACACAACCTCTACCTAGTCTCACTCGAGTCAGCTTCTGGTTATTAGATGAAGAGGCAACTTCTTCGTAGGTCGTTAAACAGGTAGGTAATTGTAACTCCGCGGCCTGGCCGGCAGCGCAACTCGCTACCTACCTAGAGGTATCTAGCCACTAGGTCTAGGCAGGGCCTCGAAGGGAATGGTACCCAGAGGCCCTCAGATGAAGCTTACTCTAGAAGAAAAGGAGATGAAATACATTTCAAGTAGATCTATCTCCTAACCGTCGTGCTTCTTGCCCCCTGGATACACAAGGTAGTGCCCTCTGTACATAGGGGAGAAGGATCCAGTCCGTCGGGTAGATCAAAGTGTCGAGCGTCTTTCCTCGTCCGTCCCTCGTTTCTTTCTATAACCAGAACATAAGAGAACACCAACAAGAACCTTCTTGTTCGTTTCCACTCCTTTTCTTCGTTCCATTTGTTGGATCAGTCACTCCTTTTGAGGTTGTCAGACCTTACCTATCACTCTTTGTGGGCTGACAACTATCCCACCTTCGTTACCAAAATCCATCCATGTGGTGTTGCTGAGGACAGTGTTTTTGTCACCGCCTTCCACTCCTTTCCTCCACACAGACAGATCTTGCCGCCCACAGGTCTTCTACACACCAACTTTCCTGGAAACAGCCACAACCATGGACATTGTCTCTAGGACACCCGATGAAGTAAAAGCCGAAGCGGCCCGGTTCGTCCGCGAAGCCTGGGGTCTGCAAGGCACAGCCTACGTTGTGGTCATCCTCCGATATTTCAGCAGAATCCGCCAGTTAGGCTGGCGAAAGCTGGCGCTGGATGACTTTTTCATGTTTGCTGCTTTGGTGAGACTCCATTCTTTCCTTTCCGTTCCTCCTCATGCCCACTCACCTTTGAGAACCTCCCAACCCATATATGTCCCTCTCCACCCCTCAAACCCCCAAATCGAAGTGTCAACAGCTAACACCCCAGCCACAGCTCTCCTACACAGCCGAAACAACTGTCGCCTACGTCCTCGTCACAACCTATCAAGGCCTAGCCAACAACGCTATGACCGACACCCAACGCGCCCTCCTCTCCCCCCAAAGCGAAGAATACCGCCTCCGCATCCTCGGCTCCAAAGCGCACGTGGCGGGGCTCCTCCTCTACACCACGCTTCTCTGGCTCCTCAAAGCGTGCTGGTCCGTCTACTACGCGCGCCTGACCGTTGGCGTGCACAACATGCGCAAGTGGATCATCGGGGCGTATATCATCATGCCGGCGACTTACATGGCCTGCCTGTGTGTGGCCGTGTTCAAGTGCGTGCCGTTCGAGAAGCAGTGGCAGATTTATCCGGATCCGGGCAACAACTGCACGCCGGCGGTGAGCAAGTTGCAGACGGTGTTTGTGATGGTGATGAACACGGTGACGGATTTTTATTTGCTGGCGATCCCGTTGCCGATGGTGTGGAAGAGTAATTTGACGTGGAGGAAGAAGTTCTTTTTGCTGTTGATGTTTTCGGGCGGGTTTATCGAGATGGCGTTTGGGATTTTGAGGTGTGTGTGTATTCTGACGTTGGGCGATACGGATCCGGCGCAGAGCGGGTATTGGTCTGTCAGGGAGAGCTTTGTCAGTTTTGTGTTGACGAATATGCCCATGGTTTATCCGTTGGTTAAGAGGTTTTTGGAGAAGAGCATCATCTCGCTGAGCGGAGGGACGTCTGGGAACCACAAGGATGGTGTATCGGGACAGCATGGATATCCGCTGGATAGTAATCCCGGAAGTCACCTAGGGAAGGGAGGACCGAGGAGTAGGGTCGTGATCAGCAAGGCCAGCAGACACCCGTTGACAAACGATACGATATGGGGGAGTGAGGAGAATATCGTGAGCTCGGACGATGGGAAGATGGTGGGAGGAAGTGGGAGCTCAACAGCGAGCAGTAGGGATATTGCTATGACGGGTGTGATGCCACAGGGCAATGGAGGAGGGCATGGAAGGACGACGTCGGTGGAAAGAGGGTCGGGCTTGATTGAGGCGCAGAACTCGGGAGGGAGTGGGAAGAAGGGGAAGCAGAACGGGATTATTGTTACGCATGAGATTACGGTGACAGAGGGTAGACAGGACGCGTCGACGGCAAGGAGGTGGTAGAGACTATGTGTTGGGATTTGGGACAAAGTATTATTGGGTTCGGAAAGGAAGTAAGGTCTTGGATAGATTTGGTTTCCGCTCCTCCGGCGACAATATGATACCCCGTTTTAGAGTCCGCAAACACCATTCTGGCAAATGATTAAGTCAAACTTGCAGTCCGCATCAGTCGAGCACGGGGAGCCTGTTCACCACCCTTGATTAGCTACTCTTCACGGCAAAACGCAACAGCTCCCACTTCGACGTACCAATACAAGCCAAAGGATTATCCCCACAATTAGGATTTCCTGGGTTCGTAGGTGGCTTGCTCGTGGTAGTAGGCGGGACAGGAGGACGGACAGTACTAGTCGTGGTTCGGCGTGTGGTTGTGGGAACGGGAATGGGAATGGTTGGTCCCGGTGAAGCGCACTTGCCTGCGAGGCAGATCCAATTGGCGTCGCAGTCGTTTTCGGTTTCACATGGGTCGCCTGGAAGGAGGAGTGTTAGCAGCTGGAAGAAGGGGAGTTCATGGAGGAGGAAGGGGGGTGGCATACCCAAGCAATGTCCTGGCCAGACGCAGCCTGGAGGTACGGTGTTTGTGGGATGAGCTGTGGTCTTGACAGTCGTGGTGGTCTTGCGCGTGGTGGTCGGCTTGACTGGGCTCCCGGGGTTTGCGCACTCATAGTTGCGGCACACTAGGTCGCCATCGCAGTCTCGGTTTGTCTCGCACTCGTCGCCTGTTGGGCTGTCAGCATGTGGACAATGTTGGAGAAGGTCTTGGGATCAGGGCATACCAAGGCAGTGACCAGTCCAACGACACTTCCACTGTCTGCTATCGATCTCCACGCGGGGAATTAGCCTTGCGAAGGTGGTGGAGCCCAAGGCAAGGCTGGCCAACAGGTACGAGGACTTCATGTTGGGCGAACGGGCAGTGGTTGCGGAACTGACGAGCAGACTGAACACGGGGACTATCCGGATCTTCCATCCTTATATAAGCCCTGTCGTTCCATCGAGGCCACTTCCCTTCTGCCCCCATCATATCGGCGCATCTCGAAAGGCAGCAGTCGGTTGCATGTTGCTACGTTGACYCCGGATTCCGGGCAGACCACGCGTCCTCCATGGTGACATTTGGTGCCAAGAGTTAGTCGAGAAGATGGATCGTGCGAGGCGGGAGGGTGTTGTATATTGCTCGTCGAGGCCGGCTGTCATCTTGCTATATCACCCGGTTAGCGGATCCATCGTTTGTAAACCGGACAACTTCGTTTAGCCAGCGGGGCATGGCATCGAGGATGTTTTTGGTTCGCGCGCCTATAGCGTGGGCCGTTAATACGTTGCGCGATGGTCTAGCCACTTTGTAGCTCGTCATGGGGCGACGTCGTTGATCTGCCGGTTCGGAAGGGAATTTGGGGTGCATAGTGCGGGCACGGCAGAGAATGCGACGAAAGAGAGAAAAGATGCGCAGGTTGTCCGATGGCGGCTGATGTCCTTGTCTTGGCAGGCACCGGCGAAAGACTGGTTCCGAGAATGCTTTTTCGGCAGTCGGCAAGCGATGGTGGTGGGATCGTCAAAGTCTAGAACTGACAGAGTGGTGACGTTTTTCGGTGTTAAGGTCCGCGTCATCAAAGCTGAAAGTGGTGGAGAGGAGGATATCCACAATTGCAACTTAGATGGCGCACTATTTCTGACACAGCTGTTTTAGCGGGGGCACTGATAGTGATGTAACTGGTCGCTAACAAGTTCCCAACGGTAGCAAGTTCTCGGATTATTATTGGTACAATACAATGCTGGTTTGTTTGTAAGTTTGGTTCTTCGATCATGGGTTGAACAGAGAAGTTTTGGAGCTCTTATTGGCCTTTCAAGAGAGAAACTGTCCTCCGTTTGAAGCGATATGGGACAATGGCAAGGGTTTGTAAAGCCACAGAAGCCTCTAATAGGTGTCCTCTTATGCCTCTCTCCGTCTCCTTTAAGGCCTTTATTACTGGGAGATATCACTTACGGCGTTATCCGATAGAAAGCCGAACGCTTTCCTATATCCAGTAAAGCTTTGGCTTTTTTCTACCAGGCTAACAAATAAACCAGGGCTGGATTGTATCTGCACCTGCTGATGGAAACAACAAAACCTGCCGCCTGCCACGATAACATCGAGAGGCGCCATCATTTTTTTTCCCCATTGTACTCATGGCAGTAGCAATAAAACCAAACGATCTACCCTCCGCCTTCTATTATAAGCCTTCAGATGCATTTGATGCCCCAAATCGACATCACACTTCTACTCGTCAAGGCTAGAATCGGCTTCCTGCCCCCAGGCTTTGCCTCGAGAACGAAAAAAGACATCCAACGTGGTTCGGTTTGGCCTGCTTGGTAACCCACCGCCTTTGGAATTTCTAGCTATCACATTCTTATGTGCCACAGCTAACACCGAAACAGACCCGAAGCCATCGCCAAACGCACCTCACTCCAGAGCAGAGCTCCCATAATCCCATCTACAAGCCCAGTCCCGACTCCCGAGTCCATAGCATGACTTCCTATCACATTTCCTCAGCCCGGGCCTGGGACATCAACCGATACCTACCTGCCTCCTTTCGCTCAGAGCTTACTTTCCCTGTTTAAGAGCTCAATAATCTGAAGCATGGACTTAGGAAAGGACTGTGCCTCTGGGCAGCTCGGTGATGATGGCCATGATGGCTGTCTGCCCCTGGTACCTGGCATGGAGGACCAGACAGCAGACGGGCACACATCTCGCCAGCGCAAACGGTCGTCCATTGTGGCACCGTGACGCCGAAATAGGACTCGGTAACGCGAAGTGAACGGCCCGTTTGGAGACACGGAAACACAACCGCAAATTTGCCTTGCGCGCTGTGTTGGGTGTGACATCACTCCCTCGCCAGGGCTAAGTATGCTGTCTAAGAAAACACTTGTGGAATGGTTCATGCCGTGTTACCTGGATGAAACTGTTTCAGGAACGAATGTTAGGGTTCGGTCCTTTGTTCAGACAATGGCACTGCAGGTACGAGACAAAGAGGCAAACCTCGGATTTACGATATCACCAACCGGCAACACTTCCAAGCCTGGAGGTATTTCTGGGGTTTCTAGTTAGAACAACAACTCTCGTGTTAAGAAACGAAATGTTGAAACTCGACAAACGACTTGTTCGTTCTTCTTGTCCATTACTTACACGTTGAAGACAAAGAGTTTCCACAACCCCAGTATGCTGTTCCTTTCCACCACCTGCCTCCCTCCTCATCTCCCCTGCCATCCCACTGAATCTCCTACCCGCCAATTGTACACCAAATTGGGCACGACCAAGAGACGGGAAAGCATCATGAACTCGCAGACTCGGTCGCCTCCTTTGTGCAAGTCTTTTACCAGCTACAAAGTCACACCAATGGCTACAGTGGGACGTCTCGACGGTCCTGCGTAACGAGTCCATGTGATTAGGTGTTCCCAGGTTCAGCCTGTAAACAGAGAACAAGACACCATTATGATGTCGGGATTAGCTGTTTATGTCACCTCATAAACGATACAAACGGTCAGCGGTGCCACCGTCATTCACTGTTGCTCGCTGCAGGGCCAACTAAGCCAGCTCGGCATCTCGAGATGAAAGAACGGAGGAGCAAGGTCGTCGAAAGCGGGTTCGTAAGTAGGACAAACCCGCATATCTTTTCAGTATATCAGGAGAATAAGACTGATTCCGGGTAGTTTAAGGTCTGGTTCGCCCTCCACCGGACGGACCTTTTCCCTCCACGTCTCTCGCTTTCCTCACCAGTCTCTCCTGAGTCCAGTCCTGTCTTTAGCTGAACCCCAGACACTCGTACATCCTCAGTCACTTAGCGAGACATTCCACCCAATCCATACCTTACCTGCCAGCTCATCTAGATCCCAAGTCACCTACTCATCGATGTTATCCTCCCACACTCACCTCGCGCCATGGCTCCTTTCCATGCTCGCTAGCACCCTCTTTGGGTGGGTAGCAACAGCAGAAACCATCATCATCAAAGCCGACGGGCTCGTCTTCGGCCCGGAGATCATCACCGCCAACAAGGGCGACACCCTCGAGTTCCACTTTTTGCCTATGAACAACTCGGTCGTCAAGGGCTACTTTGGTCATCCGTGCCAGCCTGCGACGGCGGATATGGAGGAACGGTTTTTCTCGGGGTTTTTGCCGGCGAAGACTCATGAGGAGAATGTATGTCCTGTTCTTCCTTTTCCATGTCTTCCTGTCTTTCCCTCCTAGCCTTCTTCCTTTCTCTTCCTTTCTTCCCTTCTATTCCCCCTCTTTTCCCCCCTTACCTCTTTTTCCCATCTCTTCTCCTCATGCTTTACCCCATTCAACATTCTTCTTGCCTGTCCCATCCCCTCCCCTCCCCTTTCCTGCACAAGCCCACTAACCCCCAGGAAAACAGCCCTCAATCTTCCGCGTAACTATCGGTTCCACCGCCCCCTTCCCCTTCTACTGCTCCACCCCCTCCCACTGCTCAAAAGGCATGATCGGCATCGTCAACGGCTCCCCCGACCAACTAGCCCAATACAAAGACCAAGCAGCGCGCGAAGCCGCCGCCCAGCCCGGCGGCGATTTTTCCTTTGAGAGAATGAACCCGCCTGATCCTTCCAAGCCTTTTGGTGGCGAACTAATCAAGAACCCGGATTATGCTGCTTGGTATGGTGGTTCTTCTACCGCTGCTGGGGGCGCGACGGCGACGGGGGCACAGGGGAGTGATGGTTATGGACAAGGTGCTCCGCCGCCGCCGCCGCCACCGCCTCCGGCACCACCTGCTACGTCGACACCTGCTGCTGCTGCTACAACTGGGAGTGCTGAGACTACGACTGGGGCGGTGGGGGGTGTGACGGCAAGTGCGACGGGGACGCCGGTTGCTGATGGAACGGCGGTGACTGGTACGGAAACGTCGACTTCTACGGTGACGAGTGGGAGTGGGGTGCCGGCTGCCTCGAGTCAGCCGCCGCCTGCTGCTAATGGGGCGGTGATTGCCAGTGGTAATGGGATCTTCAGGTTAGTGGCTGGTTTAATGGTTGGGGTTGGTTTGTTGCTTTAAGACTACCTGGACATTGGAGGGGCGAGAGTAATGCGTATGGGTTGAGGTAGAGTGACGGTGGGTTTAATGTTGGAAAAGTGTAGTGAAAGATCAGGCACATTTACAGCTAGGAATCTAATGGATGAATTGAGGACCGGTACACTGAAAGCTTTTGACCTTCAAAACGCGATGAGGATGTTCGCGCACCGTCATGAAATGGGGTGGTGGAAAAAAGAAAGAGTGTCCTCGTCGGCACAAAGTTCTGTGCCCATCTTGGGCCGAGGACAAAAAAAAAAGAGAAAAAAAGATCAGATGCTCACATCCAATAATCCTCGATCCACCCAGGGGTCGAACCTGGAACCTCCTGATTCGTAGTCAGACGCTCTGCCATTGAGCCAGCGGACCGTATTGAGGGAATGTGATATCTTTTCGGTCCAATTCTTCTGTTCAAATACCATCCTCATGAACATGGGGCGTTCAGACTGAAATTTTCTTTCTGCGGTTTTATCGCGGGATGTCCCAGAACGGAGACGCATGCATATCCACTTTTGACTCCACAGTTCCACACGGACGTGGAGATCTATGGAGCCAGTCCGGACAAAGAAGGACAGGGTTTCCCAGAATGCAAATTCTTTTTCTCCGAACACAGATTCTGAGTGTCACCAGTCTCCAGAACTTGAATCCTTGGTTAGAGACCGTCTTTCAATAATTCAAGGTCCGCTGGCTCAATGGCAGAGCGTCTGACTACGAATCAGGAGGTTCCAGGTTCGACCCCTGGGTGGATCGATTTTTGCTGTCTTCGCCCCTTTCAGGAGGGTTAGGGTTTACTGCCATTCTGCATGTCCTTTTTTTTTTCTCCTTCGCTCAAGTTCCCTTCCCCTTCGTCCGAGAGGCACGTGAAAGGGCGCAAACATGCTGCTATGTGTCCTCGTAAGCATCACTCACCAGTATAGTTTACTGATTCAGATTCCATATTGCATACCTATATGAAGAAAGAAGAAGAAAGGAGACGTACTTACCAACCTACCTAGAGATCTATAACCTTGAGGTACATGTGCCTCCTCTGTGTCTACCAGCCTCAATATCAATACCTTACCTCCTCATTGCGCAAACATACCTGTAAACGAAAGGGTCCGACGGGCTCATCCATCCCCTCCATTTCATTCCTTGCCAACGCCTCAGCAACTATCTGCCCACTTACCTCCATCTGCTTCATGTCCCTCGCCCCCGTGTTCCTCTCCATTGCCGCCCTCACCTCCAAAAACCGCGTCAAAACATTCTCAATAGCCGAAACTCCAGCCTCTCTCGCCCACCACCACGGGGTTAGTTCCTCATCGGCATACGGCAGCAAATCAGACCGCTGCTGCCGGAACGTTAAGACTCGCATCCTCCCTCTCCACTTACCGTAAAGCCCAGCCGCATCAGCTCTGCGATACTTCAACACTTCAGCTCCGGAATCGACCGCCGCGCCTTTGGAGAGTGGACGAGAGACAAATCAGGAAAGAGGGGCCTGTTGCAAATGCTCGATTTAGATGGTACACTATCTGTAATGCTCCAAGAGTCGGGTTGATTGAGATGGTGAGGTAACGGAGGTGAAATGTCTGGATGTGCGCTGAACAATGAGTGCTACAGGGCAGTTCCGCCTTCTACTCTACAGGGGCAGGCCAGAGCACTGCAGTTCCTTTGACTTCATATTGTGCCACCCAACCAGAAACTTTCCGAATGTTTACTTTTCTTGCTCATTCAGCCTCGCGAGTCCGTGACCAACAGACAAAGAGGACCGCTGTACGACGGCAAACCATCACCTCTCCTGCTGGTCCTCCGCCTCCCGCCGGAGTTGTTCTTGCGCCTCTATCTCATATCCTTCTTGTTCCAGCCTCTGGTCTTCTTCAACTCGGAGACGCTCTTGCAACCACCGCTGTATTCCCACATCAACTGCTCGAGAGACCTGCTCTTCAATAGAGCTGTTGGGCGGAACCGCGTTGGCAGGCATGCCTGCTGGTATTGCTGGTAGTGGTGCCCGCTCTGTCGCCAGCTCCACGCCCATCATTAAGGCCATTCGGGCTATGTCGGATTCCGAAGATGGTCCCGCTTTGGCTTCTCGTTCATGCTCCAATCCGGCCGCCGAAGCTCGCTCTTCGGCATGAGCAACCCGGATTCTCAGTGCCTCCTCGTTTATTCGAGCTTCGGCCAACCTGTCTTCAGCTGCCGAAGCTCGTGCCTCGACTTGAGCCAGCTGGGCATTCAACTCTTGCTCCCTCATCCGAGCACTCTGTTCGATCTGTGCGAGGTTCTTTCTGAGCGAAGTGAAAGCCACCTGGTTCTCGGCCAGCTTTTGTTCGGCAGCCGACGCTCGTGTCTCTGCATCAACACATTTCCGCTCGACTTGTGCCTTTTCGGCCAGCTGTTTCTCCAATTGAGCGACTCGGAAATTCAGCTGTTGCTCCCTTCGGTCGAAGCTACCTGGATCTCGGCTTCAGCAACTCGTGTCCTCAACTGCTCCTCACTCGCCCTAACCTTGGCGAGTTGTTGTTCCACTCTGGCGAGTTTCTCCTTTGGCCGCGGTAGCCCGTTGCTGGAGTAAGGCCGTGTTATTTGGCTCCATCAGCTGAGGGTCAACCAGATGTGCTTGCCTCAACTCCTGTTCGAGCCTGGCAATTGTGGCAGTCGCTTGCTCTAACTGCCTTGCTGTTTCTTCAGCCGGTGTCGCCTCTGCCGGTTGCACGTGGGCGGCTTGCATCGGCTGGTGTGCAGCCTGAGCAGGCCGTCTCCGCCTCAGTTCAGCCTCTTGAACTTGGCTCTTGCATGCTTGCAACAAGATGTCTCTGAGACGGTTGGCCCGCGGATAGGGATGCCCATGGATTGCCAATGTGGTCCACATCAAACCTCAAATCGGCGGGCAGGTAATCTGGCATGCCGCACGTGGCTACCCGATCAACAGCTTTTTTGATGTTGTGCACGTCCGAAGTTGTGACTGTGTACGCCGCGAATGGCTCGTCGTCGTCCACGACAGCTTCTGGCAGCTGGCTGGGAATGGAGACACGCTCGATTTCCCATAGCAGGAGGCAAAGAGGAGAGAGTACTTCCATCTGTTGACGGACACCTCGATGGATATCCTCGGTCTTGGTTTGCCCCTGACCATCCCTAAATGCAGACGCCAACAGGTTGATGTAGCGGTCGCCTGTGGGGTCTTGTATGGGCCACCGACGGCGGTCGTTGGTACGACACTTGACGGCGTATTGGATGGCCAGCGCGAGGAGGCCAGGCGACCTGCTGAAGATCGGGTGGACGACCAAGAATCTCAGATGGTCACAAAATCATCATGACCAGTTGTGGTGAACGACCATGTGATTTCCCACCGGAATGGGTGGGTGTTCGCTACCGTATTCCAAAAGCCTGTCATGGCAGATGATGGAAATGGGCACACAGCCCATGAACTTTGGCGTCAACTTCCACAGTGACCACATGTGAGTGTTCTTTTCGCGGGTGTTGATGACTTGTTCCAACTGCGCGCAATCCTCGTTGAGCCAGGCCGTGTCTTCCACCGTCCACAGAGGGTCGTCCTCGACCAACTCAATCAACGCGTTATACTCTTGTTCGGTAGGGCTTGATGCCACGTCGCGGAGCCTGGTTGTGGTCTCTCTGTGGGCTTCTTCAACACCCTCTCCCCAGTCTTTCAACCGGGGTTGCAAGTCCTGTGGTAGATTCCCGAATAGCAACTCAAGGGCGTTTCCCGTCCGTGTAGCAGCTGGTGCGTCGGGCGAGCCCTGTGCAGGAGCTGGAATACTAGCAGCTTGGGCGTCGGACGAGGTGGCATTGGTCCGCCTCTTCCGCCTCTTGCGCCTCGTCCGGCGCGAGTAGACATGGTTGCTGTTGTTGAGTGGGATCAAGGTTGGCGGGGTTGCGTTTTCGGGACTGCGTGGGTTGAATCAAGGTTCTGGGTGGCAGTCGGGTGAGCGGCGAGTGATGGCGGGATGGGAAAACATAAGGTTTGCGGACACAGCTGGGCTGTGTTGCGGCAGAATTGCTAATACGTCTTGGTGGTAATAATACATATATTTACTGTAACGAGTCATAAACATTCCCTTCGCTGGTCCTTCTAGAAGGTCAGTTCATTCGATACCTTTGCTCAATGTGGCTGGGCGTTTGGTATCAATAACGACACCTTCTGTCAATATACAAGTAGCTTGTGATATACTTGGGGCGTTTGGGTATATACGACACCGCAGTTCAACTGCTTAGATTATACACGATGCAAATGCTGAGCGGGCAGTGCGTTCCCGCTATACGCAAAGCTTGCCGGCGATGATTCGCCTGCATGCTCCTGTACAAAAATTTGTGCTCGCTTCTGGGTCGGGCCATATGGGGTTTCGCTGCCCGGGGGGGGGGGGCATTTGCTTTGGGCTTGCCAGTGCGCAAAGAGAACCCTGCTCTTCCAGAGCCACAGCCCTGTTAAGCTGCCCTCACTGCAACCTCCATGTGCGTGAGGATGCCGACATTCACGAGCTTCGTGACAGTGGTTATGCTTCGTCCAACGGAGATATTCCCCGTTGCCCAGTGTGCAATACACTGAAGCACTTCTATGATGCCTGCAAGAAGAGAAAGGTATCTGGGGAAGACAGGCGCCATAAGGATTGGAAGTTTCTCATTAAGTACCGCTCTGGTCTCCCTCCTGCCCGCACCAGGACGGTCTGGCCTGATCTGGCAGTTGAGCTTCGCATGGAACCCCCGCGTGGTTTCCCTATCATTAAGGATCTGGCCCTCGAGGTCAGAGATGATCATCGTCATGGTAACAAGTACCATGACCCTCTGACTAGGACGCTGGGTGACGTCCGGAAGAACTTGGAGCCCTTGAGGGCATCTGAGGTCTTCGCTGGCATGGGCAACCAGTCGGTTAATCGTCCGTCAAACGGCGCTGGCACTCCTGGCAGCAACGCCATGGAGCTGAATAACGCTCCGGCCTCCGCCAATGTTCCAGCTGCCTCCACCGAGTTTATCCAAGCTGTCCAGACTGTCGAGGCTTCCTTTGCTGACCCGGCTCTGTCTTCTGCCCCGGATCCGTCTTCTGCCCTGGCTCTGTCTTCTGCCCTAGCTGGCCCTGTTGCCCCAGCTGCCCCCGTTCAGTCAGAGGCGGACACCGAGATGGCTGACACGGCAAAGGCTGATGCCTTTCACTTTTCGACTGTGCGCATTGAGATGGATGACTACGAATTCTAGTCGAGATACTGTTGGGCTAAGCTCTAGCGTCGAGTAGGCAATCAATATACATGTGATGCTGACTTGTTGTGGTGCGACCCTTTTGATATTCTGTGGTGATGTTGTGATGCCCGTGATCCTTGTAATATTGACTTTGTTGTCTCGACGACTTTAATGATTCGCGATTCGTGATACTTAATATTCAGATTCCGATGCTCCTAAATGATACCAAAGTTGAATGAGTGATGAGCCGGACGTTAAGCAGCGCAAGAATTTGGGATAAGAGGAGGAACATAGAAAAGAAATAATATAAGAGAGTTGAAGAGGAAACCAACCGTAAAACTGGGTGGATTTGTTCCGTGATACATGTGCAAACAAATTGTGCACTTGTTCAAATATAATGAAGTGCGGGCAATGTGCGCGCTTTCCCGCTTAAAAGCGAGTACAAACGTTTGCACCCGACCACACACACACAATATTCAACCTTGTATCTACCGCATAATACTGACTCAAACCAGCAGTCCGACAGCCAACAAGGCCCAACTCCCACCGCAAGCAACGTCGTCCTACCTATCTTTGAACTCGCCGCATTGTCCTTTACTTGCCCGCCACTAATAAAACTCGAAATGTCACCCTTGTACTTGACACAGTTTCTCATACCGTGAAGAACGTCACCCTCCTCGAACTTCTTCCCATCTTTCCCTTTGAGGAAGGAGTCTGGAATCAAGCACCACAAGACGCATCCTTCAAACTCGCCCTCGCCACTGATATGCACCTCGTTGGGCGCGCAGCACTTCGTCATGCCCACGAACGATTCGTTCCAGTTGGGAATAACAAAAACGCTGCGGTCCATGGGTAGACCGGGGATGCCTTGGAGGTCGGGGAGGGCATCGTGGGAGCAAGTGCGGTTGACGGACATTTTGAGCGGTTGTATTCGATTGTAGGTAGCTGAAGGTCTTATTAGTGTGATTCGCATCCTAGAAAACAGTCTGTTGAACATACCGGCTGGTCTTGCAGTGCTGGAAGATGGCAGCTTTTGCTCAAGAATTGTGATAGCAAACGTTGGTTGTGAGGTGGGAAGCAAAGGGATGAACCGTTGCAGGTTGGTCTGGGGAAGTGGGACCTATAAAAGGTATCTTGCCCTTGTCAAAGCCAAGACGTAAGGCGTATTAACACCGTAGGTTGACAGTTTGACACTTTGACTTGGTTCGATGCAGTGTTGACAAGTTGACAAGATGCCGGTGAAACTGGGGTTTGGTACCCATGAGCGGTGGCTGGTTCTTTTATCCATTGCAGCATTGTAACACACAGCCCCAGTATCTGCACGGATCTGGTCCAAAAAACGACCCAGCTGTCTGGAACCGAATAAGCACAGCACAAAGATCGACAACGTTGGCGCCAAACAAGCCCTTGGCTGAATGCCATAGGAGTTTCTCAACCAACCCCCACATCCGGAGCGATATCACCTCAAGGTCAACTGACCAAAGAACGGACAAAGTCGGAGCATGAAGTAACGGGGCTGAATGTGAAACTTGCGTGCATACGATTTCTGTGATGGCAAAGATCATATTGGGATTTGGGAAGATGCGGTTCGATATAATGCTCCGCTGTACGCTTCAGCAGGAACACCCTTTCGCCTGCATGCCCTCGACCACGACAGAACATCCATGAGTTCTATATCCACCGTAGATCGGAGATTGATAGGCCGCATTTCTTCAAATTCATTAGCCTCACGGGGTTAGATTCCTTGTTTCAGGTAATGGGCAAGGCGTACAGAGCGGATGTCAAAACACCAAAGAAAGCTGACCAGAGGTCTATCATGGAGTCCAAGATATGCTCGTGTTTGAACATTCAGCTCTCCTCCTTGCCGCATTCCAGTGGTGAGGTGGCCCAGGCCTGCCCGGCACACCACTCCATGGGGAACATGGAAGGCACCAGTATAGATATATCAAATGCACACGCCAGTATCAAGAAGGAGGTTGTCACGACAAGAAGGAGCACCAGGCTGTGGGAAGGCACACATAGATACAGAAGGAAGGCAGCCATTCACAGATGGAAGGCCAGTACCTACGGAATCTGACTGGAAGCAAGGTTGGCTACGGAAATCCGTGTATATAAACCCGGCCTCCTCAGGTCATGGGAGCGGTCTTCTTCTCCCCATCTTCTACACTTTTCTCGACCAATTCAGTTGGTCACACATCACACACCCTTTTCGCCTCACATAGTCTCAGTCTCTTGCCGCCTCAACCCCTTGGGTGGCCGATACGTCAACAACACCCTGACCGAGAATATCAACATTCACCTCCAAGTCAACAAAGTCACCGCAGCAACCCCGACATCTCCGCCGGGATATCATACAACACCATCATCAGCTGCTCGCTTAGCTCCCGCTCCAAGCTCGGTTGTTCAGTCGACCAAAGGCAGTCGTGTAACGATGCAGGACCGCTTCCCCAACGGTGATAACTCCCCTGCCCCCCTTGCTTCCTCACTGCAAATGTCTAACCCCTTTTTGCAGTTTAAAGAAGCCTTAATCAGGCAAGGAGTTGAAGGCGGTAAAAGGGCGGCATATGCTTTACGAAGCACTATTCTTGAGCAATGCGGCGATTTTGCCGTCTGAAGCTTTCCGCAAGTGTTCATGCCAACATGATCACTATCAAGCAGCCATTCCCGGGTGTCAAAATCATTGCCTCTTCCCGACCAAACCCTGTCCAGTTGTCCCCCAGTTCTCCCCCAACCCGCGATCCGACCAAATCCAACAGCAGGGAGCAAAGCACCGGTGTTCTCAGAACTCCCATTCGCGAACATGAAGTTCCTTCGTCTCGCACTGGCCTCTACCCTTTTTCGTCTTGGGGCCTCAACACTGCATGGCGACAACATCATGGAGATTCACACCAGACTCCCTGACATGTTCAAGTCACCGTAAGTTCCCGTTTCTCCGCCCACTTTCTCCGCCCACTCTCCAGTTGCTGACCACTTCATTAGGATCCGATGGAGTGCGGGACCGCGACATGCTCCGTGACCTTCACGGGCAGCCACTCCATCAACGTGAACTTCACCGCCACCGCACAATTAAACGGCTGAATCGGTGGGGGATTCTCCGTGTCGGAAATCGTGTCGATCGGAAATGAGTTCCAATGTATCGGAAAGGAACACGAGTGGGTCGCCGTTTGGAAAATCATTCCCCGAACGTCCTATCGAGTGTGGAACGCTCGCACCAACGCGTGCGACCAGGCCGCCGGTTTTCAGAAGCCCAGACCATATGGTGATGTCATTGTGGTAACTTCCCCCAATTCCGACAACAAGAAGCAGTATTTCTACTGCGTCACGGGAAAAGAGTTCGTGAGGAACCTGGGAGATGGCTACAACATTCACCCATGGACGTATTTCGTACGTCGTCAACGGCGTTACGTCCCAGCCATATGACCAACTGTAAGGATGTTTAGCAATTAGGTCTCCAGGACAAAGTCTTTTGTCAGGATGTGGACAGATGTATGGAAATTATTAGAATTCACCCAAGCATATGGCAAAGAACTGCACAAAGCGGCATCATGGCAACCAAGGCCGAGGTCTGTCTAAACCCAATTTATTCTCAGAATAAGAATCTCCAGTTAGTCCAGCGCTGCGCGTCCGAAGATGAATAAAGTAGTAAAGCGCAGTCCACATCCCGCCAAAGCTTGCCGCGACAAGCAACCCTACCCAGTGTATAGATGACCGAAGCAATTCGACATCGTACAATCGTACATGCAAACCTCTCCCACGTTCTCGCGTCTGCCAAGTTCCCCTCCGCGAAATGGACGAGCTAAACAGCCTTTGTGCATCTTGGACCCTGTTATAGGACCGTGTCGAGGGAAACACCTGGCGAGAGGTGTCCCACGTGGTGTGGCACCAGGGGACACTGCAAACTACGACGTTGATTAAGTCTTCGTGACCCAACTGGCCCCCAACTCTGCCACAACGGGAAAGGGACGAGCCTTGCCTATCATGTGCCGTCCGGGCGCAGAACACTGCATCGAGCTATCAATAGTCCATATGTCGTTAGCCGGTCGGTAGGATACGGTCCAGGCTTTTGAGAGGTCTGCCTTGTGTGTCTCGATTCGCGACCTTGGCGAGTCTGGGTGGGAGAGTCGGAGGGCGTTGCGGCGGGATGGTGTAACGTGGCGCCCACACAACGATAAGAGTGATCATTAAACGTCGTTAACCGTCGGGTTGTCGAGGATATGGCGGGTTCTGCTGGTTAAGGGCTCGGGCCGTTGTCGGGAGAGGACTGCGCGTTCGATCGTGATACTGGCTAGCGGTATCAGGGAGCCATACGAAGCTATGATGGGAAGCAGCGTCAGCATAAACCCACTGGACCGATGAAAAGGGGGGAGGCGGACTGACCGATGATCAATGATGGTTAATTGACTGATCGAGCAAAAGATTGGGACAAATGAGTTACCTAGGATGCCCCGCGGGAATGTGGAAAGACGTTCTAGATGCCGGTCGGGGACGACTGACGCAAGGTCGTGCAGTGGTGTCATGCACGGAAGGTGCAGCTGGAAGGCATCAACAGCTGCCTCACTTCATTGCGATGCAGGAACGGCCAGCATTCGCAGATAGCACGGTGTAAGGAACAACGAATCGAGAACCGCAGACAGCTCAAACAACAAAGAAATGCGCTGCATTATTTCATCAAACATTATTCGCAGGCCGTACACTCATCACCACCACTCACTCCTTGCTATCCTCCTTACACCTCATTCCCTTCCCCTTCACCGGCGCCTTGTCATGCTCAATGCCCGCACCGCCCTTCTTCTCAAGCTCATCCAACTCCCTTTGGATAGCCTCTCCCACCTCCTTATCAACCCTACTGAACATCTCGATGGTCTTCTTCTGCACCTCCGGCAATGCCTTGCCAACGTGCGCCGCCACATTTTTCGCAAACCGTTTGTCTTCTCCAGTCTCCTTGAATATCTTCCACAGATCCCTCGGCTGCTCGAAATCGAGGTCGGTGACTTCTGAGGAGAACAAGGCAACCTTACCGGCCCACTCGTCGTGAGCGACGTCAGGAGGACCGAAACGCATGGGGCGGAAGGAGGACCGGACGTAATCCGGGTCGCCGCCGTAGTTACCGTCTACCCGCATTGGGCCGTCACGCTGGTACGGAGAGTAGACGTGCAAGGCGCGGTTGCAGGGGAGCTGTTGGTAGTTGGGACCGACACGGTAGCGGGCGGCATCAGGGTAGGAGAACATCCTAGCCTGGAGCATGGGGTCCGCGCTAGGGCCAATGCCTGGGACCATGGTGGAGGGGGAGAAGGCAGCTTGCTCGATATCCTGGAAGTGGTTTTCCGGATTTTTGTTAAGCCTGAGTTTGCCGATGGGACGGAGAGGATAATCCCGATGCGGCCAGGTCTGCGTAATGTCAAAGATGTTGTACCGGTAGGTTTCGGCGTCCTTGGGATCCATGATCTGGAAGTACATGGTCCAAGTGGGGTAGTCGCCGCGCTCGATGGCATTGTACATGTCTTTGATGTGGTAATCGGGTTCTTCGCCGGCCAGGCGGAGGGCTTCGTCGGACTCGAGGTTCTTAATGCCAGCGTCGGGCTTGAAATGAATCTTGACGTACTTGAACGTGCCGTCCTCGGGCTTGCCGAACTTGTAGGTGTGGTTGCCGAAGCCGTTGACATTGCGGAGAGAGGCGGGGATGCCGCGGCCGCCAAAGAGCTGCATCAAGCAGTGGACGCCTTCTTGGTTGTTGTTGTGGAAATCCCAGAACATGGTCGAGTCGGGCACGTTGGTCTGGGGGTGACGCTTGTGGGACCGGTTGAGACTGGGAAACTTGACGGGGTCGCGGATGAAGAAGACGGGCAGGTCATTTCCGACAAAGTCCCAGTTGCCCTCCTCGGTGAAGAACTTGAGGGCGAAACCGCGGATATCACGAACCGTATCCGAAGAGCCCTTCTCGCCCGCTACCGTGGAGATACGTGCTAGGACCTTGGTCTTCTTTCCGACCTTGTTGAGGAAGTCAACAGACGTAAAGTCGGAGACATCTTCCGTGCACTCAAACTCTCCCCAGGCACCAGCTGCCTTGGCGTGGACGACACGTTCGGGGATGCGTTCTCGGGGGAAGTGTGCGAGGGTTTCGATCAACTGGGTGTCTGCGAGTAGAGAGAGGGCTCCCCCACGAGGCTTGGAACCCCTGAGGACAGTGGCAGCCGAAGGATCCTGGACGGGGCGTCCCTCGGCGAGTGTGTAAACTGGTGCGTTGTCCTGTGATGTGCAGAGGTAAGTATGGGCGGATTCTGGAGGGGAGGAAGGACATACTTACTGAAGACATGATTGTGATAATGGTAGAATCTGGTGTGGGATGAGATGGAGAGCGAGACAACAATCATGCCTTTCAGACCACGACTGCTGATTTATATCGGTTTCGATGTTGATATCGCCATGCTAGTCTCGATAGTGGTGACTGGTGGATCTCCTATCGCGATTGGATACCATGACATCACCACTTTTTGAAATCCAACTTTTACACCCGATCAGAGAGAACATATATGCGACATCCGTAGTCTCCGGGCCAAGGCAAATTGGAGGAACGAGCCATGGTTGTGACCGTGATGGGCTATCCTCTGAACGCTAAGTGCTGTCCATGATGCTGTTTGGTCCTTGATTCGAGTGCGATGTCTCCTTTTGTCAACAAGCGCAGACCCAGAACCATCTCCGGGTCGCTGGCCAGTGTATAAAAGTTGGGCCCTTGTTTATCATCCAGTCGTGATTCATTGGTGACGGTTGAGAGCCACGTGGGATGGGTATATATCACGTTGTTGATCGTCTTCGATCGCCAATGTCATCGTGAGGAGACCGGTGCGCTGGACCCCTCAGATATCGTGCATCAAGGCCACAATGGAGCGCGGTTGCTACAAATCACCTGAGTGTAGCCGGACCGGAAGTGTAAAGACTCAAGACATGCTGTTGACACTCCTGTTAAGGTTGCAGTCACTTGGCTAGCGTCCACATGTGAATGGAATTCTAGCCAAGCATCCAAAGTCCCACGTCGTATAAATCGCAATCTTTGATGTTTCGCCCGCTTCCAATCCGCTCATCTGAATTGTCAAGACAATGGTGGCGCCCCTTGGCGATGTTTCTCGTCGGCCGGTAGCGAAAAGGAAGGTGAGGTGGGTCCTCGGAAATCGCATCCGACCGAATACACATCACGCCGTCCGCAACCCTGCCGACGTGGTCTGGCATTGGAAGACAAGAGTTGAGGCTCTTGATGAACAAGAAAAAGCCAATCAGTGCCAATGTGAAGATGTGAATAGAATGCAGAATCCGTTCAAGCGGCCAAGTCAGTGAACGGCGAATGGAGGGCCACCAGCGGACACACTACGCGGCGCCGCGTTCGGGGATCGGCATTGTGGAATATCGTCGACATCGTTGCCATCGGTGAAGGATGCGATATTTTCATGGGAAAAAACGCGTTGGCGACACAGGGTTCGAATGTTGTCTGAAAATATATCAGAAGCCTGAGATGTTGAAGTTGTTATCATTCGCCAAGCAGATGTCATTTCCGAAGTGCATCCAGTCGAGAAGGTGTCGCTTTCCAAACCGAGACAAGCGAGCGATCGGACGAGACAAAAGACCGACCGAGGAATGACGACGCCGGCCAGTGCCACCGGCACGACTAGCCGTCATTGACCAATCAAAGCCCAAAGAAAACTTTTTGTTAGGGGAAAAAGGCGGGGGTGGCTGTTGGTGCTGCCTTCCGCACGTGAAGACAGGCCTCCATGTTGTATGCCCCTCGCATTGCGTGATTGAACCCCGGAGGCTCTGAGACTTGTTGGTTCGCGGGGGAAAGGCCTTGCGCTTTTTCCAATTTCTGACAACCTTCATTTGGTAATGAAGGCGGCCAAGACGGCCCTCCCGCATTCCGCTGTGGGCCGTCAGGCGATGAATAAGGGCCGGCATGGACCGTTAAGGACTGTCAAGGACTGTCAAGGACTAGTCAAGTGTGGGGCAAAGCTGTCAAGGCAACCTCAGAACGCGGGCTGCAACCCAACAGCGTGGGTGTGCAGTGCGCTCGGACTGGACGCCTCGAGTGACATGGTCGTGAGTGTCATCAACGAGACACACAATGAGACGAACTCAACCACATCAAACCAGGGGCACACACACCAATTAATGTTCTCGACGTCGGCCCAATTTCCAGAATTCTGCTTTGTTGGTTCGGGTGGCCTTTCGTCTATGCATCGAGTATGCTGAAATATTCCGATGTGTGGCTGCTGACCCGTGCCCCGTCGCATTGCTAACCCTAACCTTTCCGAAAAGACGGCATCGCCAATCCTATTCGAGAACACCGGTGAAACAGTAATGTCGGTCGCTGTTCCCACTACGGAAGCTCCAAGTTTTTGGCGCATTCTGACAACGACGCTATCATCAAAGATAACCCGTAACTCCGGCCTCAAGCCACCATTCAGATGGCCCGGCCGCACCCGCCAATCCTGATAACACTCCCCTCGGGCTCCACCCGGCTAGAACCGGTATCACGCTTTGCCCAGAGCAGTCTTGCCTCTCCAGAGTCACATCTCCGACACAGGCAAGTGGAAAATGCTTGTGTATACAACTGAGTCAATACCCCCCAGACCCCTCTCATAATTATCTTTTTTGCTGATCTCATACTTTCGCACTAGAAGCACTCCAGCCACGTTCCTCGATTCCACTTCTCCTGCACAATCTCTTCCCCGGCTGAAACCTTATAAAGACGCAGTTGGTAGAAGGGTCCAACTCCAGCGCGTGGTTCTCGCCGTCTCTTCGCCACAACTCCAAACGAAAGCTTTCAATTCCCTCTCATCCGATCTTTGGCTCCATCTTTTTTCGACCGAACAAGAGGGAGAGAAGCGCAAAGACTACAACCGCACCGCCCGACGACGATTTCCCAAACCTCGGCCAAGCGAAAAGAGACCTATATACACACTCACACATAAAGAAACATGGCGGCGCGAGAAAGTACACCGCCGGCGCCAGCGAGTCCCGGCTCCGGCTCCTCCGCTGCCGGAACGCCACCTGGAAGCGCAAGAAAAACCGAGTTTGTCAAGGAACAGTCCGCCGTCGATGACGATGCGGCCTCCTTCGCCGAGCAGAACGCCGGCCCCGAGCTCAAGCGCAGGCTCAAGTCTCGCCATTTGCAAATGATTGCCATTGGTACGTGACCCGGGATGCAATTTCTTAGTAAAAACACCAAATGACTGACAGCACAGGTGGTACTATTGGTACTGGTCTCTTCATCGGTTCCGGCAGCGCCCTCGCCAAGTCGGGCCCCGCCGGTGTCCTCATCGCCTACTGCTTCATCGCCTCGATCGTTTACAGCATCATGATGTCCCTCGGCGAAATGGCCACCTACATCCCCGTTACCGGCGGTTTCACCACGTACGCGGCTCGCTTCGTTGACGGCTCTCTCGGTTTCTCCATGTCGTGGATCTACTGGTTCTCTTGGGCCATCACCTTTGCGCTCGAGCTGGTCGCTACTGGTCTGATCATTCAATACTGGGACGACTCTCTGTCCATCGGTATTTTCATCGCCATCTTCTGGGTCGTCATCTTCGTCATCAACTTGTTTCCCGTTTCCTTTTACGGCGAGGCCGAATTTTGGCTGTCCTCCATCAAGGTCATTACCGTCATCGGCTTCCTGATCTTCGGCATCTGCATCAACGCCGGCGCCGGTCAGCAGGGCTACATTGGCTTCAAGTACTGGCACGAACCGGGTGCTTTTGCTCCTTACATTGTTGAAGCTAGCCGCCCTGTCTCCAAGTTTGTTGGTTTCTGGTCCGTCTTGATCCAGGCCGGCTTCTCCTTCCAGGGAACCGAGCTTGTCGGCATCGCTGCTGGCGAGACCGAAGATCCACGCCGCAACGTTCCCCGTGCGATCCGCATGACCTTCTACCGTATCTTCCTCTTCTTCGTTATGACCGTCTTCTTCATCGGCATCCTCATCCCCTACGATAACGAGGACCTGACCAATGGCGGCTACACCGCGGCTGCCTCTCCCTTCGTCATTGCTGCCCAGCTCGCCGGTGTCAAGGTTCTACCCGACATCATTAACGCTGTTTTGCTTACTGTCGTTCTCTCTGCCGCCAACTCCAACGTCTACTCGGGCTCTCGCGTCCTCGTCTCCCTCGCCAACGACGGCATGGCTCCCAAGTGGTTCAAGATCACCACCAAGTCCGGCGTCCCCTGGGTTGCCGTCATTGTCACCTCCGTCTTCGGTTTCCTCGGCTTCCTCAACCTCTCTGAAAACGGCAGCAAGGCCTTCGACTGGCTCCTCAACATTTCGGGCGTCGCGGGCTTTATCGCCTGGTCCGGCATTCTCATCGCCCACATCCGCTTTATGAAGGGTCTTGAGGCGCACAACATCCCCCGCGCCAAGCTGCCCTATCGCGCCTCTCTCTCCCCTTACTACGCCTACTACGCCCTGTTCTTCTGCGTCCTGATCACCCTGACTCAAGGCTTCACGTCGTTCATGCCCTGGAGCACCGAAGACTTCTTCGTGGCGTACGTCTCGCTAATCCTCTTTGCTGTCATGTACTTGGGCCACAAGCTCTTCACACTCATTTTCCACGGCGCTGCGGCGTGTAAGCCGGTCGCCGCCAAGGATATGGATGTTACTACTGGATCTTTGGATCTGGATGCTGAGATCCCCGATGAAGTCGAGGAGCCTACGAGTATCTGGAAGAAGATTGGAACGGCTATCATGGGTTAAGTTGAAGAAGGATGCGGGGAGGGTACGGAGGTTTGTGATGATGTGATGGCGCGATACGGTATAATGGAAGGATTGATGTACGTTACGGGTTACGAACGATGGATGAGGAGTGGATGGGATATGATTGGAAAAGGGAATGATGGAACGGGTTGGGAAGGGGCATATATGCGTAATTTCTTTTTACACAAGCGTTTTTCATTGGATTTGCGTTTTTGGATGGATGTATACCTAGCTAATTACCGAAAAAAGAAGGCGGCGGTGTTATAGATTGATACCCCGGTGCAGCTCAACGCTGTTTAGACGAAAAAAATAATTTACTGCATGATTCAAGGGGCCATGTATGTGATCCCCTTTCTTATTGACATACAACAGGCACCTCATCCATGTCTGAATAGCATGGTGCCTCGGTTCACTTGAAACAAGCACCGCATGAAATCGAACCACAACTTGGGAGTCTGGATGCGCTCTCTGGTTGGACCTAGACCCAGCCCTTTACTGCACCTTCCTCCTCTCCCTCTCCTCCATAGCCACATCAGCAACCTTGATCCTCCCCAGGATCCTCCTAGCCATGTCAACAGCCATAATGCTGGCTGTTTTTGTCAGTCACTTGTCAGCATCTCTCCGACCCAGTCCTCAACAGTGGTTCAGGAATGAAAGGAAAGGGCCAGGCAACTTACGAACCAAAAACCACGGCCCAAAGAACTGCACAATCATCGTCCTTCTCACCTCCACACTATAAACCGCCGGATCCCAATACCCCACATCATAAATACACACTAACGTCGTCAACGCCGTCTCCAAGGCGTACACTAAAAATAACAACTCGTCCCGTCCTGTGGTCCCCTTCCTTTTCACTGCCAACAGAAAGAATCCGTAAAGCACGACGGGCAAGGTGAAGCCGAATTCGAGATACAAAAACAAACCGATCCAGGAGTCGTGGGAACCCGGGACGGAGGTGGAAGGAGACCATTGTACTATGGGGTCGTTGTATTGGGCGATGTAGTCGGCGCGGATTAGGTGGAAGATGTGCAAGGGGCTAGAGGGGGAGGAGGACCAGGAGGATGGGTAGAAGTGGAGGGCGTCGATGACTGGGGTGGGGTTAGTGATATGACGAGGCGGGATTATATGGGAGGAAAGAGGGATTCGGTGATGGAGATGGGTATGGTCCCTAATGTCTAGGGGAGCTGAGAGGGCCGGAACGTACAAAGAATGATGGGAATCGACAGCGCGAACCATGCCAGCCAGACGTAGTTGAGGCGGGATTCGTTGTAGACGGCCATTTTGTTCGTTGATCGGACGTCCTTCACCTGTCTTGTTTTGACGAATGAACGGTAGTGGTGAAGAGACAGAAAATGATGCGCGTCAGAAAGATTGTTGACCCCAGATTCCCCAAATTGGAGGGCCGGGGAAAGCTGACAGTGATGCCCAATCGGTTGGCGTAAACGGCCAAGCTACCCCTGACCCCTGCAGTTTTATCACCGAAGGGCATTTGCAATCCACACCGAGGTGTGCGCCAGCAGACCAGCCCCGACTCTTCAGCAGGACGTACAACTTCAACGTCAGGCTGCGGACTGCTTCTCTCCAGACCCGTCAAGTGAAAGAACCAAAGAAACATTACATTATCGTATCGATATCTGCCACATCAGTCCGCCCTCTTCCCAGGCTGATACCCCCAACCATTACCCACGCCCACACCGTATCCCAACGGGGTCGCTCCTCCCAAACTCCTCCCCTTCAACCTCTGCGGCAACACGCTTCCAAAGAACCAAACGCTACTCACACACACGCCCGCTCCAAACGACACCAGCGCGTAGAACACGGTGCTAGCGTAGATATGTCCTCCCATGCCCTGCCACTCCACCTTCCCCTCCACGCGCGGGAGCTCCGGCGTCGGGAACCATCTGACAGAGAACTGCAGCGGTAGGGGGTCCCCAATCACCAGTCTCCTCGTAGAACTTCCCTCCATGTGCGTCAGCGGGGACGTAGAGTAAGCCGTAGCGCTATCCAACACCCCTGAATCCTTCTTGTGCAAATGATGTTTCGGCGTGGAATGCAACAGCACGTTCATGTGCGTCGAGATGTGCATATGAGACAGTTGCAGCGTCCCGGCGAGCGCAAAGACGAGCGGGACGTATTCAGTAACATGCGGCTTCTCGCCTACGATCTCGACGTGCGGGGGAGGGCGCGCGGGAAGGCGGCAGGCTAGGGGAGCGTCGGAGTGGATGTAGAACTCGAGGAGATGGAAAAAGGGGTCGTCGACCATGGGGATGGTGCAGTTCTGCTCGGTCTCGATGCCGTAGTTGAATTCGAGGGGGGCTTTGGTTTCTTCGCAGATGGGGAAGGGGATCCATTGGATTTCGTGGGCGGGGGTTTCAATGTGTTCGCCGGTTTCTCTGTGGCGTTGGGGGATGGTTAGCAGAGGTTATCTATAAAGAATGAAGGGGTTGCGATGAGAACAGGGGAGATGGAAGGGAAAGCCCGTGGGTAGGAGGGATGCGATAGAACGGGAACAATGGTTGGGACGATGTCAGGACAGGACGAAAGGGGCGTCGAGCTTACGAGCTGCGGTTCATGCATTCAACGCGAATGGGAGCGCCATAGTGGTAGGACGGCAACTCATGAGGAGCTATCTCGGCTGCGGCGATATTGGTTGCTAGAGAGGTAGTGATGGCGACGAGCGGGAGAAGCCATTGACGGCGCGACCGCGAATTGGGGGTTGAGAACAACATTGGGGGGAAATCGAATTACAGTTATACACTAGAAGGAATCATAAGGAATATGGTGCGCCAGGCAATTGATAAATGGCAAGAAGATCGGAAGCCGGTGTGGGCGACCCTGCGCTCCGGTCTGTCCGTAAGAATCGTGATGATGGCGGTTGGATGCTTTCGGTGTTGCAGCGACAGGAGTTGGACCTCAAGGTGCCATGCACGGCTGGGCAATTGAAGTTATGGCATATGCATATAGGAATAAGCTGGTCCTGGCGGTAAACACATAGAGGTACTCTCGCTCTGTCCGATAAGGCTGATAGGACCGACAGCGATAAGATAAGAATGTCTCCGAGGCACAGCACTACCCGTTCGTTCGATTCCTTTCCGACGGGAACCAACGGCGTTATGTTCCACTCCGTTCTTTTCATGCTTCCACAAATGTTCAACGCCCGCCCGTCGGCGTCGGCGATTTCTCAGCTTTCCGCTTCAACGCCATGCCGCACACTACAAGTCCCGATTGCCAATCGCTTGACTACCGAATCAGGAGATGGATCGCTGTCAACGACAGACTTTCTGGACTGTTCGGCATGTCGTTTTCAGGTCACCACATTTTCTCGTTACTTCTCGCTATCTCGTTATCCCACTTGTCGGAATCATCCCGACGGTGTTTGCTCCGATACTGGGAAGCATGTGAAAGCTGATAGTCGCCCAAAACCAGGCCAGGACGCGAGCTGGATGGGGCACGGCAACCCCAGTTGGTCATGGAAGAACCTAACAAGCGTCGGGTTGATGCCGAACAGATCATGATGCCAGTGGGCTAGATGGGGGTCTTGCTGCCAGGGCTGTCAGCTACAAGTGTATTTGACCCCAGTTTCTCTCGTCAGATTGCCTTGCTTGTTGTCTGGATTGTTGTCGTTGTGGGATTCCATGGTGTTTTGTTCATATATCCTTCAGTGAACGCCTTCGAATTTGTGTTACTGGAATGTCCACATTCTCACCATAATTCACCAATCCGAACTAAGCTTCAGCAGCAGCTACAACAGCACAATGGCCGAGCCAAGTGCCCCGGCACCCCGGGGTGCCGCATCACATCCTCAAAATGAGGTCCTTTCGAGTACCACAGGATCTTCCGATATCGACGTCCAGAGTGCCGCCACAGCTCATGACCAGACGGGCTTGCACTCGTTCATGGAAGGGGCCGATACCGAAGAGCTCCAAAAGATTGCAACCACCCTATCCCGTCATCGATCAGTCACCCATCCCATAGCCCACCATCACCTGGACCCCGTCCTCGACCCTGAAAGTGACCGTTTCGACTTGTCCAAGTGGGTAAAGGACTTTATCACCCATCTTCAACCAGAGGACCACGCCAAATATGCCCATCCAAGTGTATCCTTCAGCAACCTCAGCGTCTTCGGCACCGGCTCCGAGCTTCAGTTGCAGGCTTCTGTCAGCGATGTCTTCATGTCACTCTTCCGTCCTGGCGAGATCTTTTCGTTCGGCAAGACCAAGCCTAAGCAGATCCTCCACGACTTCAATGGTCTTCTCAAGAGTGGTGAACTCCTCGTCGTTCTCGGCCGTCCTGGTTCCGGATGCAGTACTTTCCTGAAGAGCATCTGTGGAGAGCTGCACGGTCTTCATCTCGACGACAAGGCTTCTATCCACTACAACGGTATTCCCCAGCACCAAATGGTCAAGGAGTTCAAGGGCGAGGTCGTCTACAACCAGGAGGTCGACAAGCACTTTCCTCATCTCACCGTCGGCCAAACCCTCGAGTTCGCAGCAACCGTCCGCACCCCTGCCACCCGCATCGAGAACATGTCCAGGGCCGAGTACTGTCGCTACATGGCCAAGGTCGTCATGGCCATCTTTGGTCTCAGCCACACCTACCACACCAAGGTCGGTGATGACTTTATTCGGGGCGTCAGTGGTGGTGAACGCAAGCGTGTCAGTATCGCCGAGATGTTCCTTGCGGGAAGTCCCATCTGTGCCTGGGACAATAGCACCCGTGGCCTGGACTCGTCCAGCGCTCTCAAATTCGTTCAAGCCCTGCGCATGTCGTCCAACATGGGCAACCACGCCCACGCTGTCGCCATTTACCAAGCCAGTCAAGCTATCTACGACGAATTCGACAAGGCTACCGTGTTGTACGAAGGTCGGCAGATCTACTTTGGTCCGGCATCTATGGCCAAGTCCTTCTTTGAGCGTCAGGGCTGGTACTGCCCCCCTCGTCAGACCACTGGTGACTTCTTGACGGCCGTCACCAACCCTCACGAGAGACAGCCCCGTCAAGGCATGGAGCTCAAGGTCCCTCGTACTGGTGAAGAATTTGAACGTTACTGGCGCGAGTCTCCCGAGTACAAGGCCTTGCAGGAAGAGATTGAACACCACGAGCAAGAGTTCCGTGGCGAGCGCAAGATTGAGGCCATTGCCCAGCTTCGTGAGCAAAAGGAACACCGACAGGGCAAGCACGTCAGGCCCAAGTCACCCTATACCATCTCGTATGCCTCCCTGCCTTTCCCTCTCATTCGTCCCTTCCTAACCACATCTACACGACAGCATCGCCATGCAAATCAAAGCATGCACCGTCCGCTATTACCAACGTATCTGGGGCGACCGCACCGCTACCTTTACCATGATGTTCGCCAACCTCGTCCTTGCCCTGATCATCGGATCCATCTTTTACGGCAATCCCGACGCTACGGCCGGTTTCGCTGGCAAGGGCTCTGTCCTCTTCATGGCCATTCTGCTCAACGCCTTGACCGCCATCACCGAGATCAACTCTTTATACGCTCAACGTCCCATGGTGGAAAAGCACGCATCCTTCGCCTTCTATCACCCCGCTTGCGAAGCTGCTGCCGGTATAGTCGCAGACATCCCGATCAAGTTTGCGACTGCCACCATCTTCAACATCCTGGTCTACTTCCTCGCTGGTCTCCGCCGCGAACCCGCTCAGTTCTTCCTGTACTTCAGCGTCTCCTACCTGTCGACCTTCATCATGAGTGCCCTCTTCCGGACCATCGCCGCCAGCACAAAAACTGTTTCTCAAGCCCTTGCTCTAGCTGGCGTCTTGGTCCTTGCGTTGATCATCTACACGGGCTACATCGTTCCTGTTCCCGAGATGAAACCCTGGTTTGGCTGGATTCGATGGATCAACCCCATCTACTACGGCTTCGAGATCCTCATTGCCAACGAGTTTCACGGGAGGGAGTTTACTTGCTCGAGTATCGTCCCGCCCTATCCGAATCGCATCGGGGATTCCTGGATTTGTGTTAGTACCGGTGCTGTGGCTGGTCGGGCGACTGTCTCTGGTGACATGTACATGAAGGTCACCTACGGATACACCTATGCCCACGTCTGGCGCAACTTTGGCATCCTCTGGGCTTTCCTGGTCGGCTTTATGTTTATTTACTTGCTGGCCACGGAGCTCAACTCTTCCAACACCAGCACCGCCGAAGCCTTGGTCTTCCGGAGGGGCCACGTTCCTGCCCGCTTGCAGCAGAAGGCCAAGGACGCTGAGAAGTCTCGCGATGCTAGTCTAAAGGGTCAACTGGAGCAGGAGGCGCCGCTAGATCCCAAGAATCTGGTCGATCCGCAAACGGATATCTTTACCTGGAAGGATGTGGTATATGACATTGACTACCAGGGCGGTCAAAGACGGTTGTTGGATCATGTTAATGGATGGGTCAAGCCTGGTACCTTGACGGCGCTAATGGGCGCTAGTGGTGCGGGAAAGACAACGCTTTTAAACGTGCTGGCGCAAAGAACGACGATGGGCGTAGTGACAGGTGATATGCTGGTTAACGGGACGCCGTTTGGAGCGGATTTCCAGAGACAGACTGGTTATGTGCAGCAGCAAGGTGAGTCCTTTTGTCTCGAATGCTTTGAAATCACGCTAACGACAACAGATCTCCACCTCGAGACGGCAACCGTCAGAGAAAGTCTTCGCTTCAGTGCCATGCTCCGTCGTCCCAAGACCGTCAGCAAGCAGGAAAAGTACGATTACGTGGAAAAGGTTATTAAGATGCTCGGCATGGAAGACTACGCCGATGCAGTCGTCGGTGTTCCCGGCGAGGGTCTCAACGTTGAACAACGCAAGTTGCTCACCATTGGCGTCGAACTCGTAGCCAAGCCAAAGCTCCTTCTCTTCCTAGACGAGCCCACCTCTGGTTTGGATTCCCAATCTGCCTGGACGATCTGCGTCTTCCTTCGCAAGCTCGCCAACGCTGGTCAAGCCATCCTGTGCACCATCCACCAACCCAACGCCATCCTTTTTCAGCAATTCGACCGTCTCCTATTCCTCGCTCCCGGTGGCAAGACTGTGTACTTTGGCCAAATCGGACAAAACTCCAAGACCCTCCTCGACTACTTTGAGTCCAACGGCGCCCGCCCCTGCGGTGATCAAGAGAACCCAGCCGAGTACATGCTCAAGATCGTGGCCGACGGCACCAACAACAAGGGAGAAGACTGGCCGTCGATCTGGAAGGCCAGCTCGGAGTATCAACATGTCCTGACCGAATTGGACAACATCCACTCGTCCACTGCCGGCAAACCGTCCGCACAAACCGCCGACCCAGGCTACGTCGCCTCCGAATTCGCCATGCCCTTCACTTCCCAGCTCTGGGTCGTAACCGAGCGCATCTTCCAGCAATACTGGCGCATGCCCGCCTACATAATCGCCAAGCTCTTTTTGGGTGTCATGTCCGGCCTCTTCGTCGGCTTCACCTTCTTCAAGCCCGATGGCACGCAAGCCGGCATGCGCAACGTCGTCTTCTCCGTCTTCATGATCACTACGTTGTTCACCACCCTGGTGCAACAAATCCAGCCTCTCTTTGTCACCCAACGCAGTCTCTACGAAGTCCGCGAACGTCCCTCCAAGACCTACTCCTGGAAAGCCTTCCTTTTTGCCAACATGTTTGTCGAGATGCCTTACCAAGTCCTCTGCGGCGTCCTGACCTACGCGTGCTTCTATTATCCCGTTGTAGGCGTGCAGGATTCGGACCGCCAGGGTTTGGTGCTCCTGTATATGATCCAACTCTTCGTCTACAGCTCCGCCTTTGCGCACATGACCATCGCCGTCCTTCCCGACGCCCAGGCTGCTTCCGGTATCGTCATCTTGTTGACGATGATGTCCACCATCTTCTCAGGCGTCTTACAGACCCGCATCGCCCTCCCAGGATTCTGGACATTCATGTACCGCGTCTCACCTTTCACCTACTGGATTGGGGGTATTGTCAGTACCATGCTGCATAACCGCTCCGTCACTTGCTCTGCCGAGGAGACTTTGACGTTCAACCCGCCACAGGGTATGTCGTGCGCGCAGTATCTTGGGCCGATGATGCAGCAGGCGCAAGGAGTGCTGCAGAACCCCAATGCCTCTGAGTCGTGTAGGTACTGTGCTTTTAGCGTGGCGGATCAGTACTTGGTTGGGGTGGATATCTTTTGGAATGAGAGGTGGAGAAATTGGGGATTGGTTTGGGCGTATATCGTTTTTGATATTGTGGTGGCGGTGGTGTTGTATTATGTGTTTAGGGTGAGGGGGGTGGGGAGGAAGTGAGCGGTCGCTGAGGTCGATTGTGTGATGTTTTGGATAAAGGGGGGAGGGGGACGTGAAAGGAGGAAGATAGAAGAAGTACTGGCAGGGGTCTTTCTCTCTGGTAATGTGGTAATGGTAATGGTAATGTCTGCTTGACACAAACAGTATTGGATTTAGATGATAGACGATAAATGGGAGGATAGAATACAAGATACGTTGTTAAGTGTATATGAAAACGGCGAATTTGGTGGTGGGAAGGTGCCCGGATGATGGAAGCTGTTCCATCTCGTGGTTCCTGCCACGGACAGAGCGGCTTGATGCGGCAGTCGGCACAAACTCATGTCTGAAGACCAATGATCAGCAATCACCTCCTGCTTTCGGCGGGACGGGAACAAAACCGATTCGACCATTCGGATTCGGGACGGTAGCACCCGCTGCAATCCCCATCCACGATCGGCTCTCGGCATTCAACCTCTGACTCCCAATGACTCTTCCTCATCTTTACCATCCTCACCTCAACCACCGACTCAAAGCCCAACAATCCGCCACACCAACATCAACACAAATGCTAACCCCAAGATCAAATCGACCTTGACTGTCCCCGATCGAGTGGAATCCTCCAAGGCCAGCAACATCTCACACCCGAGCTTACCTCTACTTCCACCTCACAAATCCGACCTGATCAATCCTCAACAGCCAGGGCAACAATGGGCAAATTCCACACCACCCTCCCCCCCCCTCTCCTCCCCTGGATCCTCTCTCAACCCATCTTCTTCGTCTCCACCGCTCCCCTTTCCCCGCAAGGCCACGTCAACGTCTCCCCCAAAGGCACCTTTCCCAACATCAACTCCTTCGGCTACATCCCTTCTTCCTCTCCCGAGCAGGAGGGGTCAGCCAAGCCAAAGCCAGCCCAATTCTGGTACCTCGACCTCTCCGGGTCCGGATCCGAAACGATTTCCCACCTTTACGAACCGGGAAATGGGCGGATTACGGTGATGTTTTGCGAGTTTGGCAAAGCGGCGCCGAGGATTGTTAGGCTTTTTGGACGGGGAAAGGTTTTGGAGAATAGGACTAGGCAGTTTGAAGAGTGGACGAAGAAGGAAGGAGTCGAAGTGATTCCCGGCGCCAGAAGCGTGGTGGTGGTGGAAGTAGAGTTGGTGGGCGATAGTTGTGGGTTTGCGGTGCCGGTGATGGAGTTTAGGGAGAGAAGGGAGGTGTTGAATGATCTTTGGCGGAAGAAGGTAGAGAGGTTTGAGACGGGGAAGAGTAATGAGAATATGGAGAGGTACGCTAGTTTGTATCAAGATCAACTGGTTCATGGGGGTTGATGCTGACAAAAGACAGGTACTGGGCGTACAAAAATGCTTGGAGCTTGGATGGATTACCGGGGATGGAGGTGGCGAGAAAGACGGGGGAGAAGGAGGGGATTGCACCGATTGAGAAGATGGTTGGGCCTATGGCGAGTAACTTGCCGTATTCTCAAACGAAGTGGTATAGTTCCTCGGGGATTTGGGCGGTGATATTGCAGATTCTCTTGACGGCAATCGTGGTTCTGGCAGGGGAGAGACTGTTGGGGTTCAGATGATGAAGTCCATACAGCTGCGTCTCCCTCCTATTTCGACGTCAAGAGCTGTTAGTATTTCCATGGTTTAGCGAACAGCGTTTCCGTCATTCAGATCATGGATTGTAGTCTAAGGCTCATGAAAAGGTCTTTCCCCATGTCATCCCTCATGCTTTTCTTCTGGCTGTTGTGTCACATCCCCTTCTTCTGTCCCAGGAGGCTTGTCTTCCCCAGACCAATATGAACCATCAGACCCCAAAGCCCCCCTTCCCAAGACATTTACCAAGGCACCTGATCCCCCGCATAGTTAAAGAACTTGCCATTATCCTCCTCCTTCAACCCCTGCAACACCTTCAACTGCCCGCCCACACTTTCCTCCGGGCTCAGCACCGCTCCGTCACCACCCATATCCGTCTTCACCCACCCCGGACACATCATGATGACCACGGCGCCCTTCAACCCGGCCTTTCTGAGGTCAGCCGCCAAATGGGCACTCAACATGTTCAACGCCGCCTTGCTAATCGAGTACCCCGCGGCCCGTCTTTCCTCGCCGTCCAGAGTCTTCTGCACACTGCCCAGCGTAGAACTCATGTTCTGCACCCTGACGTTCTCACTGAGCACGCCCTGCTGGAGCAAGAACTCAATCAACTTTGCGGGACCGAGGACGTTCGTCTTGATGGTGTCCAGCAAGTCATCGGGAGCCAATTGCAGCGACGAGTTCTGGGCGGAGAGGTTGATGCCGGCGTTGTTGATGACGTAATCGATCTTGGTATCTCCGAGAGTGGAGCGGGCGGTCTTGGCGAAGTCCCGGATGGAGGCGAGAGAGGAGGTGTCGCATTCGAGGATGTGGGTTTTCTCGCTGGCGAGAGATTTCAGGGAGGAGTGGTCCTTGGACAGGTCGCGGACGAGAGCCAGAACGGTGTTGTCCGGGGATTGGGTGAGCTGGCGGACGAACTCGAGGCCGATGCCGCGGTTGGAGCCGGTGATGACGTAGGTGGGCATTTTGGGCTTGTGTTAGGTGTGATTTGTGGATGGTGATGGTTGAGTTTAAGGTTGTAATTGGCAAAAGAGGTCGCGAACTTAAACCGGGAGAAACAGAGGCTCGGACCTTCTTATACTTCAAAGCCCAGTGTCCGTGGTTTATAAGCAACCTCAAGGACCCACGACCGGAGACCGGCAAGGTGGGCCAGATCTACGTGGGGAATTCGGGACCACCGGGATGATCGCTAATGCGCGGCACTGTGTACATACGGTGCTGCGTAACTGCATTGTATGACGCTATGGTTCTCCCATGATACCCTTGTGTTGGCTGATTAATGCTTGTGATGGAATCTAGAATGATCCATGATTCGGCTTCTATGTTCGAGTTGTTGTATGTACAGAGAAAAAGTGATTAAAGAGTGTACTTGTTTCCCCCACGCGCCTCAATGCAGTTGTTTTCCCGTGCCAGTGCCCCTATCCCCGTTCACCCCTTCGCCATCCCCGAACTCGTCCTTCCCAACTCCCGCCCCTACTCCCGCCCGACTCCCACTCCCACTCCAACTCCCACTCCCCAACTCCGTCTTCCCCGTATCCCCTTCTCAGCATCTCACTCCCTCCCCTCCACAACTCTCCCGGGCACTCTTCCTGGCACTATTCCTCTCAACCCCAGAATCCAGTCTGCCACCTGTTAGCCCTTGTTCTCTTATCCTCCCGAACATCCCCCTCCATGCAAACTCACCAAATCAATGACATGACTTAGTACTTCCAGGGGCAAGTAGCCTTGTAGGCCTTGATGCCACCCTCGGGGCTCCAGCAGCCACCGGTGCCGCTCACGATACCGTTGTCAGAGCAGTTGTAGGTGGAGTAGACGGTGAGCTGGCACCTGGGATCGAAGAACTCGACGTCGATGGACTGGTAGACGGCGCCGGCGTAGAAGGTGCGGCAGTGGTTGCTCTCGGTGTTGGCGGGGAACTCGATAGCGGGGTACTTGATCTGGTCAATGGGGCACTGGCGCTCCAGGCCGAAGGTGACCTTGCCCATGACCTCTGAGTACTGGTTGCTGGTGGGGGCGGCGGTGACGGAGGTGACGGCCGCGGCGGCGAGGAGAGAGATGGTAGTGAGGAACTGCATTGTGGCGGTGGTTGTTGTTTGGTAAAGGAGTGTGGTGAAGTTGGTTTGGCTTGTTTGTGTTGGTGGTTGGTTGTTGTTGCTTGTTGTGATGATGAGGAGAAAAGATGGACAGAGAAGAGGAAGGATGGACGTTCTTATAGATCTTCGTGATCGTCAAAGATTAACAGATTCTCGATGCATCTTGCCTGTGTACCCCAGGTCTCAACACCCCTTTCCTCTGAACCACCATTCATATTTCGTGTCTCGACGGGCCATTCCGCTTACGTTGTCGATCGTCGTTGAGGCTCAAAACGATTGTTCCTATTTTGGCGCCTGGGATTGCTCGGGAGGATCTGGTGATATGACGTGTGGGGTTGATGCTTGTTTCGCTTGGCTAGTGATAGACATGAACTAGAATCGTCTAGAATCGCTAGAAGGTCAAGCGAACAACTGGCTCCAATGCACTGACCATTTGCCGCTGTGATGGATATAGCTTCTCGGAGTATCTTGGGGTGGTGCAATTACCTCCTTTGCACACCGCGTACACCGCCAGCTGAAAACGGTGAAGTTGGCAAAAGGGGAGCTAAAAGGGGTTGTCAACAACCGCCCAAGACAGCAATCATGGATGCAAATTGGCAATCCCGTACGAAAAGAGATTGGCAAATGAGGAACGATATGAATACCAGGAACGCTCGCTAAAATGAGAGAATGCTATAACAAGAACGCTAGAAAGTGACAATAGAAAGAAAATGACAACGATGTCTGGTATCTCGAAAGTCAATAGATCTTGGTGATGGAAAACCGTGGCCGCTGACTTTCCGACCCACGCTTCGGGCTCAATGTCGCTGTCGTCTTTATTGTTGTCTTTCCCGGCATGGTCCTGGTGTCAATCGATTGTGTCCCCGTACTGACGCCGGCCCCTGAAGTCGTCGACGCATTGGAATCCTTCCTCCCCGTCACACCCCCTCTCAACACATCTCCCAACCTGACAAACTCCCTCCCTTCTACCGCATCCACCCATTGTTCGATTCTCTTCAAGTAGAAGCCCTGCGCGCACTTAGCTACCGCGCCCAGAAAGTCAACCTTGAGCGCTGCCTCTTCGACTTCACCATCCCACCCGTGACCCATCAACTGGCTCATCCTGGCGCTGTACACCCTTCTCAGGTGCGTCTGCTCGTATTCCATTAGGTGTATCCAATACAGCTCCGTCTTTCCCTCGTTGTCCGGGGCATCCTCTACTCCGTCGCCATCCTGGCCTTCCGAGGCCTCCTCGTCACTGAACACGTCGGCATACCGGCTCCGGTGCGGCTCCTCTTCGCGCTCAACACCGCCCCGCAAGAATTCCGGGAATTGCGTGGATACCCACCGCGGCATGGTTGACACGCACTCCCAGTCTACGACACCCGTAATCCGCCCGTTGTCGTCGACGAGGATATTATCGAGCGATAGGGAGTCGCCGTGCCAAAGGACTGTACGCTCTGGCGGGTGGACAAGCTGCGGGAAGAGTTTATGTAGGAGACGGGTGAGCTTGCGGGCGACGCGAGTGACTCCCTCTGCGTATTCCCTTTTCTCGCGGTCTGTATCGTCGTCGGGGGGTTGCCGCGGCGGTTGAGACAAAGCAGTGCTGTGCTCTTTAATGATGACGTTCAAATATGACCGAAGCCAGTCGTGACTTGATTGGAATGGCCCTCTCGACACCGGGTAATGCCACCGTTCCCCCGTAAAGAACACTGGACAGACCATCGGCCCTGGCTCCGGCATCATCAAGTCCACAAGGTCGCTCTCTCCCCTTGAAGTAGCTCCCAGTGTGCCTATCCCCCTGAACCCCGATTGTGTCATGTTTCCGCACCGCGACAGCTGCGCTTGGAACTCGGCCATCCTCCCCACCAACCTCTCCTTCTGCCGCATGTTCATCTTCCTCCACCTCAAGTGTGCCGGCTTGCCTTCCAACAACTCCATCAATATCCACTCGAACCCAATCTCGTTATCACTCGTATCGTCATACGCCACCACCACGGGTACCGGGATGTCGGTTTTGCGCCGGACGAGCTGGAGCGTGGCAACCTCGCCTCGGGTCTTGTTGTGTGGGTCGACGGGGAGGATGACGCGCATGAGGTAGCGGCCGTGGACCGGGGAGTGTATGTGGTAGAGCTTGTTGTAGGTGCCGGAGGAGTGGAAGGTAACGACGCATTGGGAGGGGCTGGTTATTCCGAGGTGCCGGCGGACGACTTGGGCGATGGCGTCGATGTCGGGTTGCCGGGCCCAGCGGGGTTCGATGTCGAGGCCGGCGGAATCCCAGAAGAGACCGGAGCGGCTTGTGTCTCGGATTGACGATGGCGTTGAGGTGGCGGCGGCGGCGGCTTCTTTTAGTCTTGGGGTCGGATCTCTCGCGTTTGATGCTGTCGACGTCGCGGTCGCACCGGAGACACTGGAGACGACAGACGACTTTGCGCTCCCTGTCCGCAGGGTTATGAATTGCGGCTGCACCATCTGTGGCGGCATCCTGCCAAACTGATACCAGCCGTATCCGTAGTCGGCATCGGTGTATGTGGTGGTCGCGGTGCAGGTGTAGGTTCGGGCCTCACATCCTGAATTATGTTTTGTCGACAGAGCAAGACGACGAACCTGGTAGCGCATTCGCCCAGCCATGGCGCGGGGTATCTCGGAGCCTAAAATTCAGGAGGGTGGGCGGGCGCTTTCGGGGGATAATTGGCGATGGGTCACTGCAGAACCAGGGTGGGATGGCGTCGGGTATAAGAGGAGGATGCGGATTGGTGGATTGGCGTTACTTTGCAGGTGAGGTCGTCTTGACGCTGCTGAAGGCGGCGACTTTGTCGGACTTTTCTTGATGTCGACTTCGAATTGTCATGATGGTGATGATGTCCTTGAAGACTGTTTGACTCTTCAGAGACGGCAATCGTCTTGATATACCGTTTTTCCAGATACCAATTTTCACCCTGACTCGGGAATGAAGGGGCTGGGGAAAATCCTGGGGCAGATCAACTGGCACATGAGGCGTGGAGCATGTCCATCATTCTGCGCTCTCTCCGTCACCAAATGGGGACTTGTCGATAGCTTCATGCAAGTCAAGGACCTGCCAGCCTGCCACGTTGAGGACAGTGAGCGATAAAAAGGGCAGTCAGGCCACTGGAGGTCTATAATGGGAAGTATTGACGGCATCGTAATGGGATAGGTGGAGGTGTATCCAATAACGACATGGTCCATCAGGAATGTAAACAAGAAAAGTAAACAAAGCTGTCGTCGAGCTGGAAGACAGCCATCCCATGTTATCATGTCGCGGAAACTAGGCTCGGCCCGCAACGGCTGGGATGGGGGGCTGAGACATGCGATGAATGTCTCACAACCTCCATGAATCGGATGAACACTTGCAAAGTCATTCAATCTTCGGGATGGGATGTCTTGTCGACCTTCAATGACGTCAATCAGTCACGCCGCGGAAGTTCGCCTGACTGCCCGGGGCCTTTAGCATATGCAGCGCACTTTATAGCGGGGGTCTTCTGTACCTAAGTGCCCCTCCCAGACCCCGCACGGGGAACAGCTCCGAGCGTCTCTACGGCTGAATCAATCAACTCCTCCTTCTTCCCCTGTCGTAACAGCGCCCGCGGCTCCGAGGCCAAAGCCCAGCAGGCCGAGAAAATGGAGCAATCCTCCTCATCCTTAAACCGGAAGGTGAACGAGATCGCGGCAACCGTGGCAGCGCTGGGCGTTCCCATCAAAGGCGGCGTCAATCCCGAGGACATAGGCGCAACAATCCATGAAGCTTTCGATAACATGTTGAAACTGCATCAAGATCTTGTACAACAACTGGATCGTACTGTGAACGCCAACGGCGACTCCGCGCCTGCAGGACCCCGGACCCCTATATTGCCTACGGCCTCGACACCGAACGCCCGAACACTCCCCTCCATCGGCCCGCGTATCCCCACCGTCGGCCCCCGCGCTCGCAACCTCCACTACTCCATCCGTGACTTCCTCTCCGCCCACCCACTCCTCAAGCTCGGCGGCCAAGAGCATTTCACCGTCGAGCGCCGACGCCACCAAGAGGTGTTTGGCCTCCATGCCCTACCCAAGGACAAGATCCATTCGATTGACGACGTCGAGTTTACCGCCATCCGAGGGCCACACGGGACGATTCCTATTCGCGTTTTGTATCCGACTTCGGGGAAGGACAACCGCAACAAGGGAAGGGCTGGGGCGTTGATATACTTTCATGGAGGCGGGTACACAGTTGGCTCAGTAGATGAGTTTGAGAATGGACTGCGTTTGGTCGCGGAGGAGTCTGGCTGTCAGGTCTACGCCGTGGAGTATCGGTTGGCTCCCGAGTTCAAGTACCCGGTGCAACTGGACGAGTATTCGGCAGTGATTGATTGGGTGCAGGGCGAGGGAGGGAAGACAAGGGGAGTACATCCTGAAAAAGTGTTGGGTGGAGGGGATTCGGCGGGCGGGAACATGACGGCGGCGGTCTGTTTGAGGAGGATGGATGAAGGCCGGAAGCCACTGGCTGGGCAGTTGTTGCTGTATCCGGAGGCGAGACTGCCATTTGATACGCCGGCCGCGACGGAGAACAATTCTGGTCTTTACCTGGAATGCAACGGCATCTTTAGCTTTACGAGCAACTACCTGCCGCGGTCAGAAGGTAAGTCGTCTGTCGCCTCTTCTGCCACCCATCTAACCTATCGTGCTGCCAGACATCTCCCCTCAAGACCGCTACATCTCCCCCAGTATGCAATCCGTCGAAGACCTCCGTGGTCAACCGCCTGCCGCCGTATTCACCTCCGGCTACGACCCCTTACGAGACGTCGGCTGCGAATACGCAAACAAGCTGTCACAGGCTGGAGTACAGACTCGCTGGCGTCACTACGACAACCTCACCCATGGCTGGCTTCAGATGACGGCGTGGTCGGAAGCGGCAGAGCAGGCTGTTAAGGATGTTGCACAGGAGGTCAAGAGGCTGGTTTTTGCGGCCATTGATACACATACACTCAAAAGTCCTCAGGGCCAGCTACCAGTCAACGGGCTCAATGTGCGGGAAATCACAATGGCCGGGCAAAGTCGTGATTAGCCGACCACTACGAGCACTCCAGCCGTAAAGGCAGCTAAGGCCGCTGGCACCACTCGCGTTGACACCCAGCTCAGGATTAAGAGGCCGGATATATATTTATAGTGGCCTCTTAGGAAGCCCGTGACTTCTGGCAACCAGAGACAGGGCACTTCTAGCAACTAGAGCCAGGCGTGGAACAGTGGTGATATCAAGTTTGCAGGTTCGAGATGATGGGGCTGGGAGCATATCCCATTTTTTATTATTTTATGCTTCCAGGTCGTTTCGTCCCATCTCTCCATCTTGCTATCGACCTTGTATGTAGAGGCCATCATCAGCGTAGCATTGGACTTGTTAGTGCGCGATACGATTCTTGACAGGCCTTGGCAGGCTACCTTAATGATGACCACTTCAGTTCGAAGATCCCGTATTCTGCGCCTCAAAGACTTTCCGTTGACCAATCATTCCCGCAGTGTGATAGCGCGTTCAATCGGATCGGACCCGCGCGTCATTCCACGTCAGCTTCGAGTTTCATCCAGGCAACAACCGTCCTTCGTTGTCTATCATCCCCACTACAACCACTCAGAAGTCACTGTATCTTCAGGGGCTACTAAACAAACACGCTTCCCCGCAATCCCCAACCTCTCCCTCGTCAGATCTTAAAAGGCGCCTCACCTCATCTATACGGCCAAACATCTCGCCCATCAACGTCAAGATGGAACCCAACATGGACCACCCTCACCATCCTCCTCCCGGTCACGGCCACCCACCCCCTCCTCACCACTCCGAGAAGACAACCGCCAAATTCTTCGACCACGCCTCGGCCCGGCGCATCGACACGCAATGCGTCATCGCCACCACCCTCAAAAGACAATACCCCAACCTGGAACTAACCATCGCACCCATCTACTCCATCAACCTCCTCGGCTTCGCCGCCGCCGGCCACGCCACCATCACCCCGCTCACCGAAGACCTCAGCTCCTCCGACAACAAATACCCCACCACCCTGTCCACAACCTCTTACATCCCGCCCGCCCGGCGCATCGACAATTCCCCCGGCTTTTTGATCAAAGACATCATCTTCGCCAAGTACCTCCTCACCTGGCAATCCAAGGACTTCATCCTGTACATCGCCGATGGGCGCGACGGCGCCTCAGCCTACCCGCACCTGAAAAACAACTACGTTCTGGCTCCGTCGACGCACCTCTCCGAGTCGCTGTTGTTGGCAGCCGGGAAATGGTCCGACTCGCTGCTGGATGAGATCTGGGTATTTGACCACGGACGGTGGCAGAAGAGTCGGGAGCTGTGGGAGAGTATCCAAGGAGCGAGCTGGGAGAATGTGATTCTGGATGAAGGGATGAAGGAGGCCATTATCCAAGATCACTTGAATTTCTTTGAGAGCAGGGAGACGTATGGCAGACTCAAGGTGCCGTGGAAGAGGGGCGTCATTTATTGGGGACCGCCAGGGAATGGGAAGACGATTAGTATCAAGGCCATGATGAAGACGTTGTTGGATCGGGAGGATAGCGTGCCGAGTTTGTATGTGAGGAGTTTAGTTTCGGTAGGCCTTCCTTTTCATTTTTGATGTCCTTCACCCGAACCCGACAGATGCTAACAGGAACAGTACGCCGGCCCCGAATATGCTCTCTCGCAAATCTTCCAAAAAGCGCGCCAATTCGCCCCCTGCTACCTCATCTTCGAAGACCTCGACTCCCTGGTCAGCGACAACGTGCGCTCCTACTTCCTCAACGAAGTCGACGGGCTTAAATCCAACGACGGCATCTTCATGATCGGATCCACTAACCACTTGGAACGGCTCGACCCAGGCATCTCCAAGCGCCCTTCGCGGTTCGATCGCAAGTACCTCTTCCCCAACCCGGACCTCAAGCAGAGAGTCACGTACTGCAAGTTCTGGCAGAATAAGCTGAAGGGGAGTGAGGCGATTGATTTCCCGGATGTGTTGACCAAGAAGATTGCCGAGATCACGGATGATTTCAGCTTTGCGTACATCCAGGAGGCCTTTGTGGCCAGTCTGTTGGCTATTGCGAGGGATTCGAAGGAGAAGGAGGAGGTCCTGGCTAGGAGTGGGATTGAGGATGATTGGGAGAGGTTGACGCTCGAGGACTCTGATGGCAATGATGATGGAGATGACGACGGGGATGATGAGGATCTGGACAAGTATGTGCTTTGGGTGGAGATCAAGAAGCAGATCGCTATTCTTAGGGAGGGGATTGAACATGAGGATTGAGGGATTGCGGTAACTGCCAAACATGCCTAATAGGTTTCTAAATGGAGTTAGGGGCTTTGAGACTCGTTTGTACGCTGAGCAATGGCCATCCCTATATTCCGCTAAATGACGGCATGGTACCAGAAGGGAAAAAGGTAGAGCAGCTCCAGGCTCTAGCCGTCAGTTGTCCAATACAGATTACAGCTGAACAAGACATAAACTAAATTGCCAATTGCTCAGAAACGTTGCCCCACGTCTCGAGTCACCACACACAAAATTCCTGTAAATTTGTCTGTCCTCCCAGACCCTTCTGGTGGCACGCTAGAGAAATGAAATAGAGAGAAAGGAATTGAGAAAGAAATGGAATACATTATATTCTTGCGAGAAGCCAATAAACCAAACCAGTCCTGATACGCTGCCGATGGATATCATCCGTCCCTGGAGGTCCCAACTAGACGGTCGGTAATTCAGTGGCAGCCAGAGTACGTTCCGGCCGTTGCAAGTAATCCAAGACCTATCCTGTCCCAAGCCATAGCCATAGCTCTCTGGATTATCTAGTATAACTTGGCTTTCGGTAGTTCCTGTGTCTATTCTAATACGTCCAACGTTGGTACGTAGGTAGCGATTAGTATTGTCAAACAATATACGGGTTATCGTAATACTAGTATTAATCGTTTGGAGGCAGCTCCCCGACGCCGGATCCCAGATCTTGATCGTCGCGTCCCCCGAACCGGACGCAAGCCGCTGGCCATCAGGCGAGAATGCCACTGAGCGAACGGAGGATCTATGGCCTTTTAGGGTCTGGAGGCAGCTCCCCGACGCCGGATCCCAGATCTTGATCGTGTCGTCCCCCGAACCGGACGCAAGCCGCTGGCCATCAGGCGAGAATGCCACGGAGGAAACGGAGGAGCTATGGCCTTTTAGGGTCTGGAGGCAGCTCCCCGACGCCGGATCCCAGATCTTGATCGTGTCGTCCCCCGAACCGGACGCAAGCCGCTGGCCATCAGGCGAGAATGCCACTGAGTGAACGGAGCTGCTATGGCCTTCTAGGGTCTGGAGGCATGCATTCCAATCCAATTCTACAGCCGGCTTTGTTCGAATCCATTCAGGTTCTTCTGTGCTGAAATTCCTTTTTATCAAGCTACTGCTTGGAGCAAATACAAGCGCTGAGATGTATGCTTGAAGTGGAGCTTGCTCTATTATCCATCGATAAGATAGAATAAATCGGTAACCATCCCAAACAAGCTTTGATAACTGCGACTGCTCATTACCTCCCTATATCTTTAGTTAGACCAAGTTCCTAGGGCGAAGTTAGATTTCTACTTACTAGTAGGCCCTCGAGCTTTCTAATAGCAATAACGCCCGCAGGCATAGCTTGGAGTAAACTTAGAGCTTCCAGCCAGTAAAGGTACTTCGTCTCCAAAAATGAATGGAGAACATCTTGAGCCCGTAAAGGATCATGCCCTTTTATATTCGTGCCAGAAACCGAGTCACACAAGTGATCAATCCAGTAGACGCACGAGTACCGCACCGTCGCTAGCGGGTCCGGATCCGGTACTTGGACCTTGTCGCTCAAAAATCCCGGTGCCCTTAAGCCGTATATGTCGCGTCGCAGTGTTGTAGACATGGCATCAAGTGACCTCGAGAAGATAGTATAATTCACATCTTCTTTCCCCGAAGGAAAAATCCACTTGAACGTCTCCTGAGAAGCTTGGTTACCAGCTTTATCAGAGGCATTGCCAAGTAGAAAGTCCTTGGCTGATTGATGGACAAAATAAATAGTTCGTTCTCGCAGCGTTAGAAATGAACCGCAAAGCCATATGGTCGCTTCCAGAGATTCAAGATTGTTGCAAGTCTTATTAGGTAGCTTGACGAAAGTGGCTAATTCATGAAGACTGATTGGTCGGTGAACAATTGCGATAATAGCAAGAATGTCTTTGCAACGATCGGAATCCGGGGATAGGCTTATATCCTGTTTCATCCGCGCGTATAGAGCATCCAGCCCGGGTGGAAACGTGTGTAGGATCCCTTCGATATGCCATTCCTCGACCTCTAGGTCTGCAAGCGCTTGGCAGACCAACGCCACCCAGAGGAACGTCTCTTGCGCGTTGGAGTGCAAATAGTCATGAACGACCTTTTTCGTAGCAAGATCATACTCCTTCAGCTCTTCTAGTTGGTCCACCTTGTACCGGATGAAGGCATCGACAGCTGTCGCGACGGATTTTGCATTTAGCTCTGGGTGTATTTCATGAGCTCTACTGGCACTGTTGATGTCGACGGTCATACGTTACTTGCAGAAAGGGTATTAAGCCTGTCAGGGCTTTACTACCAATGATGGTTCTGCTCAAGTGTGCAAAACTCAGATTACCCGCCATGCTGTGTTACGACACGCACCAGGAACGGGAGTAGGCTGGGGTTACCACAATCTTCGGTGGCTGGGCCTCTAGCCTCTCTCCCTGGTGGTGAGTGGGGGAGCCAAGAATGAGCAATGTATATGTGATATAAGGGTGGCTGTTTCGAACATCCGAGTAGGTCATGAACGTCAACAGTAACCACTTGATTCTTGCTTGAGCTTCGCAGCCTGTTCCCAAAGGGAGCCCCTTTGTTCTTCCCACCAAGGTCTGCTTCTTGTCTTTTCCGTTACTTCAGAGATCATAGACCCATTGGCACAGCATCAACCCGAACGAACCCCTTTCGTTAAGAAGTCAGAACGAAAACGACCCTATTCACATCAATGGCATGCCCGATATACCAGTCGAAAACGAGAAGATGCCCAGTTCTTCATCGCAGTCAAACCATTTTGCCCCCTAATCATACAAAAGAGTAGAGGAGGATGAGAAAAATAAGGTCCCTATCTCTCCAATGGCCATGGCTCCTCCAAGCGTCCCCCATACGCCATTATTGCAGCAGGCCGTCTCTGCCTCTGAGTCGGGGCATGAACTCAGCGTAGAATCAGACACAGAGCTCTCCAGTGATGAATGGCCATCTTCAAACACGGTCACCGACGAGGATACCTCTAATGAGTCGAATTATCTACGCAAAGAACAACGGCAGACTGCGATCAATCACATTATGCAGAAGCTTTGTGAGCATATTGATGTTAGATTGGCTGCTCTTCGCATCAGTGGCTCGACTCTGCCCGATAAGGTTCCATTTGGCTTTTGTTGTTGTTGTTGTTGTTGTTGTTGTTGTTGTTGTTGTTGTTGTTGTTGTTGTTGTTGTTGTTGTTGTTGTTGTTGTTGTTGTTGTTGTTGTTGTTGTTGTTGTTGTTGTTGTTGTTGTTGTTGTTGTTGTTATTTTTAACGTCTACTTCCGCCTC
>RAON01000213.1:0-46328 GCA_009805295.1 Neurospora sp. FGSC 6877
TGGCCGGTTTGGACGAGGWCCTCGTCCTTAATGGCAGTGGTAGTGTCGACAGGGATGGTACCGATCCGCATCGTCATGGGCACATTCTGGACGGCGTAGGTGACCCATTTCTTGGGCACTTCGACTTGGACGCAGCCGAAACGGGCACCAATCTCATCTTTGTGGGCCAGGAGGTTCTGGCGGACAGTGTCATTTTTGGGCACAAGGGCAAAGCCAGAAGGGACCTTATGGCAGCCAGGGATGTCAGTGGGGGCGAGGTGGAGAAGAGACCGAACCTCCTTGCGGATAGCGAAGGCGTCGTTGTTGGCGAAAGGGGAGTCCCTATCTAGTCTAAGAAAGACGCGGCCGTCACTTTGGGGCAGCGCAGCCTTACGGGTGGGGCTTGGGCGGGAGACCTCCGCTTTTGCGAGAGCTTCAGAGATGAGGGTCTCGGCGAAGGACGTGATGGGGCCGGAAGCAGCAGGGGAGGCGGTGGTGGTGTAGGCGGGACGGACTTCCTCGTCTGCAGTCCGGGCTCTCTTGGCCGACTGCGCCGKCGTGGAGGGCGGGGGCGGGACGCAAAGGGTGTCCGGCAATGGAGTTACCGGTATTATAACCGGTAGAGGTGGTTTGGGCGTCCCGGAGGACGAAGGCGTAGGCATTTTGTCGTTGCGGTTGTTGGGATATCGACCGTGAGAACGGTGATTTAGGTGGTGTTAGAGATTTTGCGAAAGGGTGTCCGGCAATGGAGTTACCGGTATTATAACCGGTAGAGGTGGTTTGGGCGTCCCGGAGGACGAAGGCGTAGGCATTTTGTCGTTGCGGTTGTTGGGATATCGACCGTGAGAACGGTGATTTAGGTGGTGTTAGAGATTTTGCGCGCAACCCAGTGTTAGCACTAACACTTGGCGCCAAGACTTTTCGTTGTAGGAGGAAGATGTAGCCTGCCGCTTACCTCCTGCTCACTTACAACTAGCCCTCACCAACCGCCCCCCGCTCCCGCTCCCGCTCCTATCCCACCCCGTCACACCAACAAGATCGGCTTCCTTACCGGCGGTCTCCGACAGGACCAAGGCCACGTGGCAACGGCGCGAGCTCGATCTCCTCCACCGTCGCCCGCTCTTCAACCCTCTCACCACCTCCCTCCACTCCCTCGTCTTTGTCTCCGACTCCTCCGGTATCCCTCCCGGTCTCTGCACACCTCTCAACATGAGCCTCACCATCTTCACCGCCGCCGCTCTCCTCCTCAGAGGCAGATTCTCAGTACCATTCGACATCGCATTCCCCAGCGGCGTTAGGCCCTCCGCATCCGTGACATCTAGACGCGCGCCGCGACGGACTAGTTCGGCGGCCAACCCTCTGTACGTCCTGCCGTTGTCTTTGAGGTGCCTGTAAACAAGCGATTGTTGGGCCCTGGTCGCTACCGGTCCGCCATCGCCTTGGTGTCGGTCTCTGATCAGGAAATGCAGTAGGCTTTTATGGCCAAACGGAGGGCCGGGAGGGGGGTCGTCGGATCTCTCGCCGTTGACGTCCACAGCCCACGCCTAGATCGAGGAGTGCCGTGACGTGTTCCGCTTTGCAGCCGCGTTCGTACAAATCCACCAGAAGGGGGGCATGCTTTGCCGTCAGGGAGAGGGTGGCACGGGGCGGGTGAGGTTGGTGCCGACACGGACGAGGAGAGTGATGGCTGGTTGCATGATTGGAGCGTCTTTGATGTAGATGGTGGTATTGAGAAGGGTGCTCTGGTACCAGCTGATAGAGTTGAGCGCGGATATGGCGCTCTCGTTGGTACCCATGTGTTCGAGGACGACCTTCCACAGGGCCAAAGGCTCATGCCAGGGAGGCCACTGGTCGTCGCCCAACGGTAGATGAGCAGGCGATTTATTGGTGCCAAAGAATCATGCCTCTCGCGGTAGGGCAGCTCGGCGCGTATTGGGGCATGGACGGGATGTTCGCCGTCAATCTGAGCCGCCGCTTCAAGAGAGGCTCCGCGCTCAAACAGAAGCCGAAAGGTCGGGACATGTTGTGCGCCACAGATTGCCAGATGCAGAAGCGACCGCTGTCTTCCATTAGTAAGTTCCAGTCGGCTGCAACCAAAGCACGAATTGTCAGAAGGGCTATCAAAATCGTTGGCCACCGCGCTTGGTCGAGAAGCCATCGAACAGCTTCGTCATGTCCGCGCGAGACGGCGAGCTGTGGTGCCGTGGCCCAGCCATAGATAATGGGACCAACGGGCATGCCAAACCATGGGGCATCTCGGCCATTGCGATATTGGACTTGTTTATCTAGGTCCGCGCCGTAGGACTTTGCCTTAGCCAGGACTGGAATAGAGTTGTGGTTAGCTCCCCCTAGCAAAGCATCTTGACAGTTCGTGTTGTCGGCACTCTGATACAACTGAGCCTCGTAAATCGAGCGCAAACGCTTCGAACGTTCTGGCAACCACGGCCACTATGTCAAGCCGACCATCTTGCTTCAGGCTGTTACCGATAAGAAGGTGTACCTCCTCTGGAAGGCGCAAGAACGAGATGGGCATCTTGGTGGGAGAACCTGAGATAAGAGAGAGGTCAGAAGGCAGTCTGATGATGGATACATTCAGGGAAGAAACCAGAAAAGATGAACCCGGATGATAAATGGACTGACTGGGTGATTTCAAGCACCAGATGCCCCTGGCTAGCACAATCCCTTGACCGGTTTGTGGCAACTGTTGGCCGACACCTCTCCCACCCAGGGTGGCAGCCCATTGACACCACCAGGCAGCTCATCGGTACGTTGTATGTACGCTGTACTTATGTGCCCGAGTCATGATGTCATCCAACCATGTCGCCGATGTTTGCATATCTCGATGGGTGTACCCAGCCTTACCCATCGTACGTGATTCAAAGACGCAAGAAGGCAGCTAGGATGAGTACTGTTAGCAAAGCAGCCACATGAAACCTCAAGCAAAGTTTTGGTACGTTGACGAAGGGGGAGGTACTTACTGCGATCCTCGACGCCAGCAAGAACCAAGGCCAGATACCATCATACACCAGACTTTTCGTATTGCCACCTTTTCCCTAGGTTAGTAGGTTCGAGGCCAGGGAAATTGAAGCATATGCCCATAAAGAACACCATGACTTGAGTACACCTGAAAAACAACAAACACCACACACAGTCTGACTAACAAAATGCCATCGTATTTCTCTACTCAAACATCTCCTAGTCCCTCACCTTCGAACTCGTACATTCGCCGATTCTCATCATCATGGGTATGATCCATCAAATCAACAACGCCCAGCTCATGAACTCTCAATCACCCCAGACGCCAGACCCTTTCGATCCTGGCACTCGACAGGCGTTCCAACCGAGATCAGAAATGACTTTCCCTAGTCACGGTTTCTCGCAAGCTGTCCCCCATTCGCTCCACGAGACCAAACTTTCCAAGCCAGGAGAATAGGTTGGTCTCTTCTTCCATCATAATCATCAGCCCATATCGGCCACCGCATGATTTTCACCCGCTCATCCGACAGATCATACAAAGCATGTTCAGCCCTAAGGTCCTCCTTGATCCGTTCCATGCATTTTTCCGCGTGAGTGCAAGGATGAATTGGGGAAGAAGTTGGGTCGAGGTGTACGTTTATAGGAGTAGGAGGAGAATAAAGGAACAGAAGGATCAACATATCCGAGGATTTCTGGTGAAGGATATATTGCGGGCGCATTGGTTGTGGTGAATGGGAGATCGTAGTGACTGCGCCAGAGGAGAACCTTCAAAAGCTCACATGGCCCAACGCTCCGGTATCCGCCTCACCGCTTTAGTTCGACCTGAGCCTTTGAGGCCATACACTCCCTTCAAGCTGCGGTCCTATTGGTCGGTAGTCTCTCCGCCACAGCAGCTGCCCCATTTCATCTCATATTGCCCGTCGTGATGTGGCTTGCACGTGGAAAGCGAACATCCTATCACTCCACTGGGGAGTGAAGGGTGAATGTAGCCAGCGTCGTCATTCGAAAAGTGAAGGGAAGATGGGGTGGTGTGCCCCACTGGAAGCCCTCCATTAGGTATGACTTGGACGGCTTGACTAGCCATATCGAGCGTTCGTTACGCCCTTCGTATCGTCGAAAGTCTCAATGTGCGAATGAACTCAATCTTCATCGTTTCCTTTGTTGTGCCCTGTCTTATTTGACCAGGCCGAGAGATGATGGAATGGTGGTATTGATGAGCGTTGATTTGACGATGATGGATAGCACCGAGATGAATATGGTGAAGGTGACGTTGCCGCGCAGCTAGGGAGGCGGATGGCCGTCTTCGATGGGGAGAATAGTCACCACGGCGATTATGAACTCGGCTTAAATACTGACTGGTAGGACTAGTTGGACCCAACCGTAGTCGCAAGTCGTTTTCCATACACGCAGCAGATAGGTTTCTGCATTGTCTTGCTGCTTGCTATACTTTGTGTTGATGATGATAAATGGTAAACTTCGAGGTAGCTCCATACAAGGACGCTACGGCCCCAACGATGGATTCATCTTGCGGCACGGAAATGATAGACCGGCTGCGGTGAACAGGAACGAAAGGTGCGGATGTGCGCGCCACGACTTGCCTAAATATAATCCAACACTGCATCTATTGCGCGTAAAACGTCAAATTGATCCAAACAAGCTTTTGCATCAGCTTGGCAAGCGATATATGCCCCGGTGATCCGTCTCAACAAACATGATATGTAGTGCAAGCAGCACAGGACATCGTTGCGTGACGATGCTGTCGATGCTAGCAACGGGGTAGGTACCACACAAACAGGCACAATAACCAACAACGGAAGGAAAACAGAAACAATTGCTGAACCAGACAATCTCCAAAGCAAGAAACTTATAGCCAAACCATCCACGTTAATACCCAGGCGTGAAACCAGAAATATGCCCAAACCCGCCGATCCCCCTCGCTCTAGGATTGAAACACCACCACCCCTCCAGTTCCAGCTCCATCCTCTTCACAGTCGTCTTGGCCCTGCGCCGCTGCTCTTCCTGTAAACACCCTGGCTTCGCGTGCTTCAGCAGGACTCTCAACAACTTCACCGCCTCAAAGAGGACGATGTACTTCTTGGCCGTGTCCGCCCTCTCAGCCACCTGGTAGCGAATCACCAAATCCAACGGAGTCTTGCCGTCTCTGTCTTTGACTACATCGACTGACGCACCATGTTCCAGCAGGGCAATGATGATGGGAGTGCTGGCGGCCAAGCGCTTCTCGATCGGGGAAGCGATATTCTCGATTTGACAAGTATAGAAGTCGAAACTAGGGTGACTCAAGCGAGATGGGTTATCATCAGGATAGACAGGGAGGTTGCACCGAGTGAGAGCATGGAGAACGGTTTCGGAGCACGCGCCGGCTGTAACGTTTGGATCGGCACCCAAGTCCAGGAGGATGCGAACGAGTTCGAGATGGCCCTTGGCCGCGGCCCGCTTGAGCGGGGTATCGTTGGTGTACCAATGTGGGTTTCTGTAGATGGAGTTGATGCAGTCGGGATCTTGACGCGCTAGTCGTGCAAGGAAATGTTTCCGTCCGTCAAACCATTCGCTGCTAGTCGGCGAGTCGTTTGGCGGTTCTGGTGCAAAAACAGCGGCGTGGACGAGGGCCCCTTCAAGAGTGATGCCTGCTGTGCGGTAGACCTGTGCTTGGGACTCGGTCATCTCAAGGTCCAGGTCGAGGAACATCGTGGCAACCGCCCATGAGCCATTGAGAGCGGCGTAGAAGACAGGCAAATCAGTGCGAGGAGCAGACTCGATAACGTGGGCTCCAGCCATAAGCATTTTCTGTATGAACGCAGGAGAGGCAACGGGAGAACAAGCTGCGTAATGGAGCGATGTGAACCGGGACTGGATAGGAGTATCCAAGGAAGCATGTCGCCCTACATGCCGGAGAATCTCGAAAAATAGGTCGTGTTGGCCCGTGGCTGCTGCTGTGTGGAGAGCGACAGGTTCAGCATTTCCTTCCACGGCCCCGCGATTGATGAGAAGTTGGGCCGTGGAGGAATGATGATGGCACAGCGCTAAGCTGAGGGCATCGTGGTTGAGACTGCCGTGATTCTGGGAAATGCGTCCAAGATCTGTCAAAAAGCCCTGTGGAATCTGTGGGTCCACACACTTGCAGAGGTTCTTGGAGTGTTCGTGTAAAGAAGCTCCGTGGTCAAGAAGCCAGTCGACAGCACCATTCTGTCCATTCATCGCGGCGAAGTGGAGAGGGCTGCCCTTAGCCGGTCCCGTGAAGATGCCAGTTTTTGTTGGAAAGGTGTACTCTGGCCCTAATGGGTGAGGGCCCTCTGCCTTCACGGATGCGCCATGCGCTAGAGCTTTTTCCATCAAGGGGATCAAACCGTGGTAAGCACCCCATCGCATGGCCCTATCCGGATTGCCATCTTGTCGAAAGAGGATTGGCTCGTAAGTGGCGCGAATATGACGAGAAGTTTGTGCAAGGGATAAAAGTGTTAATGTGCGGTCTTCGCGGTCAATCCTGGTGATGTCCAGGAGATGCTGATAGATGGTCAAGTGAAGCTCGTGAGGGAGGTACGAAAAGCAGTCTCTGTCCATTATGAAGTGCGTTGGAGTCAAATCGATGTGCTGAAATGCTGGTATGAGATGATTAACTTTTGTTGGAGGACATCACAGATGAGATATACTTCAGAGACTTACCTAGGGCCTGACCGGTATCAAAGGAGGTTGAGGGCCTGGCGCGTCACCTGACGACCCTAGGGCATGTCATTGACCTCGTGGACGATCGTGGGGTACCTGCCAAGGGCTCAATTAGGTACTGATGTAACCTTGCCCAGTCCCCACCGCTGTCAATACCCCGCCCGCGGCCCCGGATTTTAGCGTCCGATTCGATTTCGGAAAATTGCCCTGGTACCTTGGAGCGCCAGATCCAACCACGAAGCAGTGAGCACCCAATTTCGTGTCATTTTGCATCTTCCACGCCATTTTCTGGGCATTTTGACAGGCAGACTTTAATCCCTTAGACACCTGTCATACGAGATTCTGCCGATCATCGAACAAATTAGAGCCGTCCATGTTGTCCCCGTGATCAGCTCCCACGTGTAACCGCCTACCGCTACTTCTCCTGAGGGTCCATCCTCTGAGCCGCTGCTGGCCGACTCTGTTCCTCGCGGATGCGGGCATCACAGACATCGGGGAATACGCAGTCGCATCCAATCTCATCTCCGCGCCTGATGGTTCTCATGGTGATGGAGTACCTCCCCTGTCTGTGTACCATTTCGCCATTGATGATGTCAGTCTTGCGCGACTTGATGCCATGCGTGTAGCCATAGCGCGCGGGGCCGGTCATGAGCAGGAGCGAACGAGGAGGAAGCACAAGCTCCCACGACGGGTATTCTGGTGACGGCTCTTCCGGCTTACTTTTCACCGTCATCGTCGTCTGGCTGTCGGGAGCAGTCGCAGCGGCCTCTGTGTTGGTACCAGATGCACCCTCCATTTTGCTTTCCGATACTGACGACTGGAGAGACCTTCTAGGCAATCTCATCTTGCGGGCGTCGTTTGCATCCGACATTCGGAACACCATGGGAACAGCACTGCCATACGACAAGCTATACAGGGCTTCGCCGAACGTGGAGTGCGTGTCCACGTGCGGAGGGATGCCGGCGCCAGGAGGGTAGTACTGTGCCGTGAACTGGTCGGGGAGGTAGTTTTGGACGGGCAGACGAGGGAGGAAGTCGGTGATGTACGAAGGCACAGGCGTGAAGTTTGTCTCGGAGGCGCCAAAGGTGGTGTAGTCGAAGTGGTAGCCAAAATGCTGGCTGATGCGTCTCTTGCCGTCCAGGCGAGGGTCGACGGCGTGGAAGGCGGCGATCATAGCGGCCTCCTCATCCTTCGTGATGAAGTCGTGGATGAGCAGCAGCCCAATGTCGTTCCATCTTTGGATCTTGGGATTCTCGGGATCCGTGACAAGAGCGGGCGCCGACGGCATGTTACGTGGTGTCGTGTAATGAGGCACGTATTCCCGCCGAGGTTTGATGAAGCGTCGTCGTTGGAGCAAAATTTGGCGGGGCTCCAAGTCAAACGCCCGCTGAAAATTTTGGTGCAACGGTTTAGCGGCTATTGGCCCCTAAACGTATAGGACTGCGGTCGGATGGCCCGTGCAGTTGCCTCAGTCGCCAGCAGGGTCAGGGCCATCTTGGGAGATGTCGGTCAAGGTCGCTTTAAAGGAGATGGTTGGACAACAAAACAATGTAGAATTGATGGATGGTGCAATTTTTTTTGCAATGGTTGAGATGATCAAAAGGAGAAAATAACCAATCGAGCGGTGACACACGGGCGCATCAAATCGACACGTCCAGCAACACCAGCGTTGCATCGGGACCATCACGGCTGCAGATTGGCAGGAAAATGCATGAACTAGACGATGATCGTTCGGTTCCAAACAGAGCAACATGGAGACAGACCGAAATAAACAAAGACAACGATGGAATTTCTGGTTGTAGATGGAACTTCATGAAGTCATTGAAAGAAACCCATCCACGACATGATGAATGGAGTCGAAGGTGTTGTTCTGGGGAAGAATCAATCGGGCACTCAACCCAAAACCCGCAGTTTCCCCTCTGGACGTGCGTCGTCCATCGGCATTAGGTATGCAGGTCCCGCTCCACAAGTTGCACGGCCAAGAAGATGCTCCTTCCATGTCTCGATTTACGTTACTTCTTTCCCAACATTTTGTTCCTTCCAGCTTCAAGAAAGTGGACAACAAGGTGCTCAAACCTGGAAACACCGCGGCTTCCGAAAATGGAAGTCTTCAATCCCCCAGGCGATCTGGCCGAAGTACCGCTAACTGTACTCATCTGCGAGGGGTCGAGGGCATCTTAATCACTGATACAGGCAACCTGGCAGTGAAGAAGGACTTCATCGACCTACCTAGATTGCACAACTTCAATAACACTGCAATGACGGACAACCTTAAGTGACGAAGATCAGCTAACTAGCAGTGCGACCAACCACCCAGATCGGACGAACTTGGAATGGAGAACTGAACAATGTGAATAACAGAGAGTCCCAATACACAATAGCAAAGCAGAACTTCAGAATAGCAAGAAGGAAAGCACAAGGTCGACTCAGGTCCTTGAGACTCCAGACATCCGAGTCACTGGTGAAGTACTCGCACCTTCCTCCAAAATGCCAGTATAAAATCACCAGTCTGCTGTGGTCATGGGTCTCTGGGTTATCAAGGCAAGAAACTTTCCTTTCAGAACCTACAACCGTCAAACCCCGCGCCGTCTGCAGATAACTCAATCGAGAATCGACCGACACGCGTCTTCCAAGTCACAAGCAAGACCAACAACCACAGAGAAGGAAACAGAGAAGAAAACAGACAAGGACGTTGCATTTACGCACAAAAACGATCAACATGTCCAACGCTCTTACCCAACATGACCCCATCATGCAGTACGTCAACAAGTTCTTATTCATTCCTTCCTCACTCTTTCAGATACTGATCTTGTCATGCATCATCTAGAGCTTACAAAAAGAAACGCCTAGCCGAGGAAGCGGAGAGGGAGAGGGAGAAGAGAAGGCAGGAGCAGGAGAAGGAGAAGAAGGCGAAGGAGCTGGAGAAGAAGGAGGAGGAAGAGGAAGCTGCCAAGACGAGCAAGTAATCTCGTCGTCTTGCATGGCCTGCTGAGGGTGCACCTTCCTACTCCTTCTGTGGCGGTAATGAGCGGAAGATGAGGGGAGGATGATGATCAAGCGATCTTGTTTGCGATCTTTTCGTGATGAAAGCAATGGGCAAGAAGGAAAATGAGGGATGGCAACAGGACTGGAACGTTGGAGCGATGGGAGGTACTGGAGTGTTCTTAGGTTCCAGACTTGGCCAACTGGACCCGGCAAGGCGAGATGAAGTCCATCCCCACAGTTTGCGCGTCTTAGGAACTCAGTATGGATGTCCAATGCGCAAAATGATCATGGACAAACGTGGTTCATGGGTGATGGGCCAAGTGTCTCAGATGGCCAACCTCTGAACAGATTGCCTCGAACTCGATGGCGATAATCCCTATAAGATTTCCTTACTGCCCTTCCGTGACCAGTGTCAAATTTCTCATTATCCATCCTCAAAACCAACAGCGACAAAACTTCCAAAACACACCGCACTTATCAACATATCAACAACCAACCATCTTTCACGTTCACAAAACCCACCAAGTCAACCAACCAGCCCACCTAAATGGTCAACATGCCCATCCGGTACGTGATCATACACCCAGCGGCTGGCGTATACTCTCTTTCTCTCCTTGTCCATCTGTTAGTTGTCAAATAACCCAAGCCTACCTAACTTCTTTCGTTGAACATTACCCAAGAGACCAGGTTCCCCAGAGCCCCCGGCGCCGGCGGACGTGGCAGCCATAATGGGGTGGCAAGGGGAACCGAAGAAGAAGAAGGAACAGGAGAAGGTATTCAAGAAGAAGGAGGAGGAGGAGGGGAAAAAGAAAAAGGAAGAGGAAAAGAAAAAGGATAAGGCGACGGGGATGGCTATGAACTAAGGATTCGGTAGTAGTTCTTTGCTTGGGCTGTTGTAGTGGTGAGAAGGTCAGAATGATGTTGTATGACGGGACCAAGTGGGGTGCTGGAATCAGCGTGGCCCACAAGGCAAGTCAAGGAACGTATGGGGTATTATGTGCCTTGCCTTGTCAAAATGAGACATTACTTGCGTTGTTTAAAACTGTTACTTGCGTTGCCTTGTTTACTTGCATTAAACCGGTGCGTTTTAATATACTCTAAACGCTATATACTGTCACGGAATATGAACTTTCAGTCTGGAACACGTTGCCGAGATCGATAAGACAGTTAATAGCTGTATCGATACCCGTATTCCTGTAGCGAAACGTAAACCGAATTTATGGGGTAAGTGAGTCTGAGAGATAAAAGAAAAGGAGGCAGGAAATGTGCAAGTAAACAAGGCAAGAAAACCCCTTTATTTGCCTTGACTTGCGTCAAATTTACCCTTTCTTGACTTGCCGTGTCAGGCCCTTTGCTTTGCTTGCTTTCGTATCACTTGCCTTGTATGCTACACCGGCTGGAATCTGGATGGGACCGATTGTGAGTTAGAGAACCGGGTGTGAAGGGTTAGCGAGTTGGAGGTAATTGTGAAATGGAATAAAAGGTCTAGATGGTAGGATAGTTCGAGATATAACTCTCCCGTATAATGGGGCAAGACAAACAAGCTCCTCGCTTGCGTCGATGAACCATGATGGTGATGCACGCCCCTCTGATCCTGAAAGTTCGACCCTATGAAGCATAGGAAGCAACTTCACAGCTCGCCTCTCAAGCTTACCGAAAACAGAGCAGTTTGCCCCGAGGTACAAGGTATAAAGCTCATGCTCATGCTCTAGTTGCTTCCTGGTTTCCCTTCTGCCAGCATCGACAAGTCCCCGACCAAAAAAGCAACCAGAAGACGACCTCCACCAAGAGCATCTTAAGACATCAACAAATAAAAGACCGAACAATAAAATGGCCGACAACCGGTATGTCCCTGACTACCTCCCCGGCGTTAGCATCCTAGGGTTCTTCCTTTTTGCTTTGTTCGCTCTCTACGCGGACCGCAAACTGACCGCCTTGTTTCCCAGCGACGCTGCTGTTAAAGAGGCGGAGAAGAGGAAGAAAGAAGAGGGCTGGAAGAAGAGACTGGAGGGGGCGGAGAAGTCCAGACAGGAGCAGATCAAGAGGATCTTCGAGAAGACGCAGGAGGAAGCTAAGAAGAGGGAGGAGGAGGCTGCTAAGAGCAAGTAGGCTTGCTGTGCTGCTTGGACCAACTTGGTCAGCCTTGGATGTTAAACATCATGCCGGTGGTGCCAACTCTAGTGATGATTCCGTAGGCATTGATGGGATTGATGATTGAGGGTAGAGAAGCAGAACTTCTGGATGAGACGAGAAAGGGAAACAAAAGTTTGCTACGATACGTGATAGTTAGCTCACGCAACCTAGGAAGTGATAAAGGCCAAATTGATCCAGCGGTTTCATCGACTTGCCATAAGAATCCGTTTAGAGCTTGTGAAGTTACCTAGTTTCTCTCAATGAGCCCCTAGTTGTACTTCGGTAAACTGCCCTCGTTGTATCTATAGGCCAGTAAGTGTGCTTGTGCTTCATAGAAGCGGCGTGAATGTGTCCAGGAATATCGTTGGCATCTCTTCTTCGGTTGCACTTGATGAAACAAGATGAAGTAAACATCATGATGCAACCTGCTCCAACACCTCAAAGGCCCAACACTCTGAAGTAAGACAAACGACCTTTCCGAAGGAAACGTCCAAGATCCCGTTGCTGTTGAACTGAAGGCAGACGTATAAAGATCCTTATCCTGCCGACTGTCAGTGTCTTGCTTCTTGTACCATCACCAAAGCAGCCTGTGCGGTATAACACACACCTTCTTTTCGAGTCTGCACAAACACAAACCAACTAGAGCCGCAAATAGAGTGTACTCCGACAACCGGTACGTCCGTTATCCTCTCAACCCGAGCACCCAAAGGAACTAACCTCTGCTTTCCTCAGTGACGATTCCCAAGCAAAAATGCAGAAGACTCTAGAAGACGAGCAAAAGAAGGCGAGGGAAGAAGAGGAGAGAAAGAAGAAAGAAGTGGAAGAAGAGGAGAAGAAGAGGAAGGAGGAAGAGAGGGCCAGGCAGGAACGGGTCTAAAACATGTATACTTTTACCGTTCTGATGAAGAAGGTGTGATGTCTCATGTCGCCCGTGGGGGTTCGACTGAGATACCGGGATTAGCGGGATGGAGGTGGTATCGAGGTAAGCACGACGAGTAGCGTTGTAGTCAAAGGGAAGTGGAAGGTCGGTTAGGGCTGAGCTGACTTCCTGCTGAGTGAGCTTGGCGATGGAACTTCGGTTCTCCGCCAGTGGTGTTCGGCGGAATCGAAAAGATAGGCTCGTAGAAATGGGAATCATCCCGAAAGGGATCGGAATTATTGGGTAATGATCGTGAGTGATTTCAAGTTGTAAGCGCCGTGGCGGGTTCCGGTTACCACGAGAGATGTGACATGATCCTGCGGTTATCCTCATGACTCTTCCTACGCAAGTTGCTAAAAACCCTCCTGTGATCGTGGTTTCCTCCATCAGATCACGCAAGCGAGCGTGGAAGCTGCAATGGGCGCTCTTTCCCTAGGCAAGGCAACAAGCACGCACTTTATCTGGCAGCCTGACCCATCGGGATCGGGTACCTAGGTAGTATCGCCAATTGTCGAGTTCCTCCTTATTATTTCATCAACATTAGTAAGCCGAAGACAAAGACCACGATGGTTGATGTCCCGTCTCGAGTCCGTTCTGTTCCACGAGGAAGGCAGTCCCTGCAGGAAATGCAAGCCATCCCGCGGCTTCGAGACAACTAGACGTCCATTTCCTCGAGCGCCAGCATCCGTCAGAACACGGCTCGAGAAGTCCTGGGAGTTCGCTTGCACGACGTTGCACAAAAGTACCTTAATTCCCAGGCTGGTGCGGCACAGCTCATTCATATCCTTCTAGAAAAAACCATTCTGTTGCTCACACCAAGTTGTGCCGAAAGACTGGAGTCCGACGTCCTCGGATCCACATGGGGATGCCGTCGTTTTGCGGATATCTGGTACATACAGTGGGCACAGCGCTGTAAGGTGGGAGATACAGGCCGGTACGGAAGTTACGGTAAGAGTCACCTGTGATTGAGCAATCAAGGACACTCGCTCAATTCAATGCTCCCTGTTGAAGCCCGGCGAGCAGTTCGAATTGGCAGATTGATTTGAGGAATTTTCACATTATTTGCAAATGGCATTTCCCAATCGTGTTATCGTTGGAAGCGATTCACATTTTTGTTGCAACCTAGTCCAATGTTTTGTCCTGCTCCAATAAACTGCCGTTGGGCCCGTGCCAGCCTTTACGGCGGCAGAATTACCAACAAAGTACGGTAAACCACCAACAAAGTTACGGCCCTTTCCCTCCCGTAAGACGGAATGGCGTTATTGGCGTAAAATTACACAGCCCCATAAGCCACAGCGGCTACCACTACAAACTCGGGGTCCTTCAGGGGCTTGATAGGGCACAGAGATGCCTGGAAGTGGGGGCCAGCGTAAGGCCAAGCGTCCCGCCACTTGCCCGCCACATCCCGTCGTCCTTGGTCAACCCGACATCAGGGCCATCACCAAACCAATTACCAAACCATCACCAACGACCAAAAACTATCACGCACAAGTTGCCGAACTCTCGAAAGGATTCGTTCAACAACAATCAATCTCATGGCCCTGCGAACCCGACGCCTTTCGAGCATTCACAGTCAATTGAACCATGCGATCGCAATCACGAACTTTGAAGCGCAGAAACGAGATTTTGCGCATTCCTCCAAGACCCTGCCAGGAGGATCCGAGGCCGGTGCTGTGTCACAGCAGCGATGTAACTCTGCAGCCCTACGATAATGACCTTCCAGAACAAGACGCAGCGAGGACAGTGCCACCATTCTCGGGGGGGGGACGACGCCAGGCTTCCAATTACGCAGAGTCCTAGACCGGAACTAGCTTCGAGCTTCGAACATTCTTTGCATCCCTCTCCCGCCGGCATCATTCCCCGTGGGCCCCCGTGGGTATGGCTTACGGGAGGCGCGCCATTCTATCGGTTGGTGGGAGGAGGGAGTCCTGGCTCTGGCATCGCGCGCGCCGGCGTTGGCTTGGATCCCTACCACCAGAAAACCAGGAGTGGACACTGGCCTCGGTGTGCCTCTTCCCGGCATTATGGAACTGAGGCTCCAAAAGGTTTTGACGAACGACAGCTAACTACGCCGCTTGGTCGCGACCGATGTGGGTCTGCGATACTGGTGAGCCTAGGAGGCGTAGTCCCTGATAATACTTCACCGTGCCGCGCTAACTTTCTTTGGCCACAATCATGGCACGGAGGGACCCCCATTTTGCGAGTCAAGGAGAAGGAGGGCCCTAGTGCCAATCTCTCAATTGTGATGACCTCAGCACTAGGCCTCTCCATTGGTGGTTATCCCGACGGCACGGATTTTGACAAGCGAATTAGTCAAGACTCGAGCCGCGAGAGATGTTCCGGACTCCCAAGTACCGTCGGGCTTAGCGAACAATGGACCCCAACCTTCAAGGCATCAACATCTGGGAAAAGGATGTGATGTAATACACGCTCGGTGTATACATCACAGTGACAGTGTCCTCAGGCAGGGATTTGGGGGCTCTTCCCTATCAGTCATCAGTCATTCTTCCTGGTTCTTACTGAGCGCGACTGCGATGAGGACTGAGGCTTGGACAATCTTGGACATCACACCGAGGGCATGCCTGGCATGGTGATAGCGGTTGGACAAAGAGATATAAGAGTCGGTGCTGTTGGTCCTTGGGATAGGTTCTCGACATCACCAACAAACATTCCAAGCAACACAAAGACAACAGCAACAGAAACAACAAGTCAACACCAACCTTAACCTTTAAGGCCTTCACCGTTCTTTACAACCGACAGCACCCCCAACAGACACTCTTCCAACTTGTCATAATGAAGAACATTATCCTCCTGACCGTCTCCCTCCTCGCGGCCTCCACCGCCGCCATACCTACTCCTCCCTCTTCCACCTCCAACTCTCTTTCTGCCACCGACCCCGACTGCGGCCGAAGCGGCTACAACTGCGGAGACCCTGAGCCTTCGGGCACCGCGGTCTCCATCACCGACAGTGGCCGGAGCGGGTACAACAAGGCCCGTGACCAACAGGCCGATACCGACGGGAGGAGTGGGTACAACAAGCGCACTCCCGGAGGACGGAGCGGCTACAACAAGGTTGAGGGAGATGTTGAGGTTTCCGTGACTGCCGATACCGATGGCCGAAGCGGATATAACAAGCGATCAGACACCGACGGCCGGAGTGGCTATAACGGCGAAGACGACGGCACTGTTTCCGTAGCCGGTGGTCGGAGCGGGTATAACAAGGTCCGCGATCAACAAGCCGATACCGACGGCCGCAGTGGCTACAACAAGGTCCGGGAAGCTGAACAGTCCGCCGACACCGATGGTCGGAGTGGGTACAACAAGCGCACCCCCGGTGGACGGAGCGGATATAATGACATTGGCGAAGATTATGGCACCGTTTCCGTCACTGGTGGAAGGAGCGGATACAATAAGGCCCGTGACCAACAGGCCGACACCGATGGACGCAGCGGCTACAACAAAGTCCGGGAAGCTGAGCAGTCCGCCGATACTGATGGTCGCAGCGGTTATAATAAGGCCCGCGACCAACAAGCTGATACCGATGGTCGCAGTGGTTACAACAAGCGTGCTCCGGGTTCTGGCCGGAGTGGGTATAACGGCGTCGAGGATGATGCCGAAAGCGCATAAGGGAACAGTATCTGGTTCAGGGCTTGGATAGCCGGCCTTTTGCCTTGTGGATATAACATTCTACGGAGTTATTGGTGTTCGGAGTGGTTGGTTGCTCTGGGCTGGTACCTAATGATTTTGTACGGTGGTGGTTTGTACTTGTCCTCGGTCGTGTTTTTGGGTAGAACGTTAGAAGCAGCAGGCGGGGCTGCAAGCATCGCGAGATGCGGGGTTTGGCGGTTTGGTTTTTTCCTGTTATTGCAGCAACCAAAGATTTCAACGAGTCACCTCACTACTTCAATCCTTTGAATAGAATCTTGGATAGAGCAGTTCTACAGCAATATTACAAATCATCATATCTTTCTTTGTTGCTGGTGATCATGAGGCGCCTCGTCGGTCATCGTGGGATCTTACTCTTGGGACTTGAGGGCCTTCAGCGCTTCCAGGTGTTTGTTCGGTGAGGTGCTGGACACCCTGAGACGCCGTGGCGGACCCACCTTTCCGTGACAGGATCTTTCATGGTGTTAGTGTTAACAACATCGAGGACACTCATCGAAATCTCGCCGTTCTCCCAGAAATCACCCTCAGGAAACTGTGTTCAGTACCTTCCATGTTTCTCATGCAGACCCCGCGTTGTACCCTTGGATTCTCTTGCCTGAAAGCTTTTGCTCTGTGTCTCGCATGTGCATCGCCTTATCGCCGACTTTTCACCTGCGGAGCCCACATCAAGGGAAACCACGACTGCCCTGGCAGGGAGGGGCGCGGGACCTCACTGTGTACTGTACTGCACTGCACTGCACTGCACTGAACCCCGCCTGGTGCACCTCCATTTCTTCGACAGAATACCGACACCGACGCAATCGCAATATCCACATTTTCCCACATTTTCTTCTTCAAAGTTCGTTCGTGATTATGGTGGCCTCTCCTTTTCCAGCCTTATGCACCATCCATGTACAACAGTGTCGGCCCTGTGGTACCTGCATGCGGCTTACACCAATCAGCTCGTTCCAAAACCAGAACTTCGGACTCTCGATGATGTGAGATCTATATTTCTCTAGCGGAAGTCAGCATTGAACGCATCCACCACCCATACATTTCTGTCTGCTCAGCTCCTCAGCCCTATTTGTGCGTCGGTACCGCAAATGGAGAGGTAGTGCTTGTAGGTTGCCACCTTGCGCGAGTTTCTTCATCCGAGTCATTGCTGACGCAGTCATATTGCAGATTGCGGAACATGTGGTTGACGAATCTATGCGCTGTCGGCGATCGGCGGTGGAAAGCTTGTTCCACCTCCGGTAGGCCGGCAGGGAGAAGCATCAAATGCCCGTAGGAGTGGTCTGAGCCCCGGAGTCGGGACCGGATGTCATGCCTTCGGCTTTCCGGACGTATCGCCGGTGAGTGGGACTGATCCTCTTGAACTGGTGAGGTTGCATGTTAGAATCTGGGTGTAGGAGATACTTGGGAAGAGGCTGACTCTAGCTAACTTTCCGTCGTAGATCTGATAACACTTTCGCGGCCGACTCGCCGCCGGACAAGACAGAAAGACGAAGACACAGTTTCCCGGCACTGTTGAGCATTTTCCCTTACCTGAGGAACCCGGTTTTGAGCGGCATGATAACATTGCTGCTGCAGCTCTTCCAGGTCGAGTACTTACCTCCTACCTACTCTCTTGCCTTCCAGAGAACATTTCGGGTGAACAAGTGTCATCTTGGTCACCATCGTGATGACCACAAGGGATACTACAGCGAGTCTGTACTACAATGTTGTTCTCGGTCCCAGTGGCGGTCTCGTCGGCTTTTGTACGTCCCTTCTCCTCCGTTATATGGCCACTGTTCAACCTCAAGGAGCAGTCTTCGGTCCACGGCACTGGTGAATGCACCGTAGTTTGCATGTTTCTGAGCCCGGTATCAAGCGTTATGAATCAGCTGGTCGCGGTCAGTGCAAGAAATAATTACACAGCCCACATGCCCACCTCGGCGGGCATAGTCTCTACAAATCTGGAGGAAATGATTTCTCGTTGAAGAGATAAAAGGGCCTAGTTCCCCTCTTTGGTCCTCTTTTCCTACTTCTTCAGCTTTCCTGACTACAACAGGTAGATTAGTTACATTGACCCTCTCAACATTCTCAGTTCCTCACGCCACAATCATCGTTGATCACCATGTCTACTACCCATATCGCCCCTAGGTTGCAAGGTGCAGCTTGCAAGCGGTCCGGGCGACGAATGTGAAAGCTTTCGGTTGAGGGAGGATGGGGCGAGAACTTCAAATACTGCAGGGTCAAAGGTTTTGACGCAGCAGCGTACTGACTCACTGGGGATGTGAATGTGACCGGTTCCGTCCTGGATAACAAACGGAAGAAAATGGAAAGCGTGACTGGCCAACATACTGAAACTTAGTCAACCCGAGTCTGCAGAGCACCATAGTCGAGCGTAAGGGATTTGAGTTGCTGGAAAGTATTGGAAGGGCCGTCGTCTAAGCTGGCCGGTACCTCTGTCCTTCCTAACATTGGAGACCAGTTATCGCCGCAGCATATATGAAACCCGCTTAGGAAGGGGCAGAGCTGAATGATCGCCCTCAAGACATGGTCTGCAACGGTGAGCAAGAATCCCATAGGGAATTCATTCGCAATCGTTACCCAGCGGTCACTGTGGTAGAGCTCTCCAAGCGGAAGACCGGCCTCAAATCCGCGGAAAAAGCTTGCGTCATGAAGTTCATCGATCCTTTTTGTTAAGACAAAGGGACGCAATTCATGAATGAACTGCACCAGAGTCTCCTCAGCAAGATGGTCCGTATGGGGATGGGGCTTGCGGGTGACGAAGAGAGACCGAATGTAGCGCCTGTTCTTAGGGTGAAGAAGCAAGCTTTTGAACAACCTCATGATACACCTGAGACCGCCGACTACTGCAATCCTGAACAAAACTCGCTGTGCTGAGTCCGTGAAAGCTTTTGAAGTAAGCGCTAATGACCGTAGATCCTTGTAGATTGACGAGTATGTAGGCTCAATGACTGTCGTTTTCAACCGCCGATGCGGCGGAAAGAAGGTATTCTGTCTGAGCGGATCGGGCTGGTAGTCGGAGGGGGCGTCGGCAATGTTGCCGACGAACTCGCATATCCGCGCCTGTACCTCGGTTGGGAGCTGTTTCAAGCGAGCCATGGTGGAAAATTACGTTGAATCGTGATTGTCGTCGTCGGCTCAGCGCAATGCGATTGCGACTCGGTAACTCGTCGAGGTTGAGGAAGGAAGAGAGTTAACATCCCGCACGCACCAAAAAACTTCCATGTACGCACCCCTATCTAGAAATATGGGGCCGCCTACCTGATGTCACCGGACATTGTAAATACGGTTTTTGGCTACAAAGTTTCGCCTTCCCAATACACCGACATCATCCCCCTAAAAGAAGGGAGGAATGTAAATGATAATAAGAATGGCAATGATTCACGTCTTGCTTAGGAAAAAGAGAACAGTAAGAGGCTTAAAATGAGCGGACAGGAAAGGGAGATGGGAATTGCGATCAAAATATTGTAAACGTCCTCACTTTCTCCCATCTCAGCTCTAAAGCGACCTTATCTTGGGCTCTCTAGCGGCTGTAAGAATAAACCGAACACTTCACCATCAGACACATTACACCTTCGGAATACTCCTAAGCGCATTCACGTATCTTACTTACACCATCTGAGCGAAATTTAACACATTTTTTTTTTTTTTTGGATCAAAAAGTCCCGGATAGATTCTGGCCAACGTGTTTCCAACCGATTACAAGGCATATCATAGGTTTTCAACGGCATCTCGTCACCTAGGGGAGCGATATGGGAGTCTGTCACAGAATGTGACCTTTTTACAGGAACGAGTAAGTGTTTGTCAGTCAAGTAACTAGTGAGAACGAGATACCCGTAGTGTCAACGATCAACTGCATAGTTCTGAGTCGTCTACTTGAGTCATGATCCATCGCATTCGAGAGCTGCTTGCTATCTGTCGATCCTTGGTGCCGTCTATGCCCCTTTCCCCGTCCTCATTCCTCCAGTCGTACTATTTCTCCAGTTGTGTGGCCGTCTTTGCCCAGATCGATCCTCAGAGCCTTGACCTCTGTGATTCTGTCATTCTCTACTTGCTGAACCATCATAACTTCAGCCCTCTCCAGTGACTTCGGAAACTTTACATCCGCTTCCACAACCTGGCGGGCATCTTGGCCTTCGTTAGGCATGATCAGAATCTCAAGTGGATCCTTGCCCTCTGGGCATCTTCTGAGATACTGTATTGGGACACTCAAGTATCTGAGCTTTTCCATCTCCGGCAGGCATGACAGCATAAGGCTTGGACCAAACCGTGGCTCTTGGTGGAATGCCCAGGGGCCGAGGATGTCATCGGGAGGCAAGTGGAGCAGCGTCCGAGTACCATCCACCACAAGCTGCTCCAGGGTAGCTTTAAACTTGAGAAGAACGTCATTCCAGTTGTGGGTTGCTGAGCAAGCGATATTGCCAAACCCGTTCCAAATTCGGAGTGTTTTCAGCCTGGTAATGGCGCTTACCCAAGCGAAGACATCGTCCATACCCAGTATGTTGAGAAAAATTTCATCGGTTGTAGAGCCAATGATTGTGAGATGTTCAATGTTGGGAGGACATTTATCATTGTTCATTATGGTGAAGCAATGAAAAGCTTCCACAGCACGAACGTCAATTGTCAGCGTAGTGAGCAAAGGGTCGCTTTGGAGCGCTTTGGTCCACGGGCTGCACATTCTATGGAGGGGCCAGAATGCACATGGATCTTCTTGTTGCCCCCAAGACCAATGACTGCAGTGCAGATGAAACGCTCTCAGCGATAGGCATAACTGAAGGACGCTATACAAAACCTCGGTGACTAGTACACGAAACTCCCGGCTTGCTAGCTCGTAGGATGCTATGCGGTCCGATGGCAAGACCACAGGATCACCGCGTGGGCGTAGTTGGTTTTCGAGCCCGTAAAAGTAATATCTGTTCCGAAGGCCGCCAGTATGACACCGGTTAAAGAGAACAAGGGGGGCGAGTATGTCGACAAAGGCAACCCAACGGAACCTTTCTATCTCAGGGCGTCGCTTCTCTGCGTCAGGATTTCGAACTGAAATGGCCAAGAGACACCGTATGTAGGATCTGACTTCGGGAGATTCAAGCAAGCTCCGGAGCAGCTTGAAGTAGGCTATCGGCTCCCCAATTATGACGATGGAAAAGAGCGCGCGCTGGGCTGGGTCTCGAAAGTCCCTCGAAACGAGTGAAAGAGCACGCAGATCGTCGTATAGTGGCTGAAAGCTTCGCTGGTGCTTCCCATCCACGTCCGGTGACTGAATCCACTCATAGGTGTGCCCGTTGAAGAAGCTGTCGCCAGAGGGGTCGATCTGGTAGTTCCGTTGGTCGTACAGGTCGAAGTCGCAGATCTCGCGAGCTATCTGCTCCTTGAGTTCGAAGGGAAGGCGCTGGATGGGCGCCATCTTCGGGGGCCGTGAAGAATTCATCGAGGATGTTCTCTCGAGGGAGGTATCTTTCCACAATTCAGCGCCGTGGGACAAACGGTCAGGATTAGAGGGACCTGTAGATCGACCTTGTCAGAATGGGTTCAGATTGTATGCGGTTACACGGGCGTCACAATTTGCTGTATGCTGGGAGGGCGGTGGTTATACCTTCAGATTTCCAGGGGAGGAAGCCGGCTGTCCTTAAGGTGGTCGTCTACCACCTAACCAGCGAAAGGACGCTGCGCTCAAGTGGAAGTCTGCAGTGCCAGGTCGTGGTGACCTCTGGGTGTGGGTGGCAGGAAGGGATTGTCGCAAGGAAGATGTTGGTGGTGGCCTGGAAGAAGATCGCGACGGTGCGGAGCCTTCGTAAGGCTCAGTTTGCTTGTGGAAAAGTGGATGTGGACAAGGCGGGGCAGTTGTGAAAGTGAGGAACGGTTTTAAGAAATGCAGGAAGGAGGCGACGTGATTGAGTTGTAGCAGTTTGCTGCTGGCAGGGAAGGTGAAGGGGAGAAGCTGCCTGCCCTGGCAAAAGCAGAAGCATCAGATGCAAGCCAAGCAGGAGACTTGCTCGAATATGACGGCAGGCACGAAGGTTCTATCCAGAGCGCGGTTAACACGGCGCCAACATTCACCTGGACACCCGGCTCTTCCATCCCATCGTGTCAGAGCTCGAATTTGCACCTTACGTAGGAGAGTCGGAATCCACGTTCTAGAAATATGACAGTTATCAACTATATAAGGCAAACGATCCAATCATCCCGAAGGACACAACATTTCAACGACATTTTGTCTCAGAAGGTTCCTTTCAAGAGAAGGAACACTGATCGCAACACTTCTAGCAAGGTGCAACATGCATTCGTGGCAAGAGTGTACGTCGCAGTTGAGCATCCTGGAGCCGATAACTAAGGAAACACCCCAGCTCGCTGCACCGTACCTTCCTCATTCCCATCCCCCGCTTCCTCCCCTCTCATTACCACGGTCCTCACCCCCAAGATCACCTCACGGTTCGGGTCACGGTATGTCTTTATCTTCCCAGGTACCACCACCTCGATCCTCTTCGCCGCCACCGGAAACTCCACGCCCACCTTAACATCCCGCCTCACCACCGAGTCCATTACCTCCCTCTCATCTTCCTCTTCTTCATTTCATCCCCTTACATTCGTAAACACTTCAACAATCTCAACTCCGGGAACCGTGAACAAGGGTATCGGGTGTTGCCGCTCTTCGACCCTAAGTCCCCTAAGGTAATGCAGCGGCACCTTGATTACCTTCATCCGCTCCATCTGCCACGAGCAACTCAAAACCTCCGCCTCGCCAAACCTCAAAAAACCAAACTTCGTAACATCGCCCACTAAGTTGGTCGCCAAGAAGGGCATGCCAAGCAACAACCCCCTGCCGTCAAACTCCAGCTCCTCCAGCGAGCTCTTGTCCTTCAACAGAATCGTATTCCAATTGCGGCTCGTCCATCTATACGAATGATTGGTATTGCCCAGTCCGTTCAAGACGCGGAGGCTTTTCAGTCCATGGTTCTCGCTGAGCCAGATGTTCAGCGCATACAAGCTCATCAGGACACCGTGCCAAAGTTCGAACCAGGGGTGTCCAATGAGAGCGAGGTGGGTGATGCTGGAGGGCAGAAGGTGGCGGCGTTTGAGGGATAAAGGCAGAGGTATGGCGAAGTGCAACTGATTCAAGTCTCCGCCAGGGCGCGGAAGTCGACGGTCAAGGGGGTCAGGAGGGGGTTGGATTTGAAGAGGGTTCGTCCGATGAGAAGGCTGAGAGGCCAGGAGGCAAAAGAGCTGACGGGTAAGAAGGCATCGGTAGGACTCGGGGCCTGGCTGAAGAGGAGATGGAAGGCTCGGAGCTCAGGGCAGAGTCGAATGATGGCTTCGAGGTCTTCAACCACAAGCCGAGGGAAGAATTGCCTTGGTTTCATGTGGTTGTGAGCCTCGGTGTCGAGGCCGGCTGCGATGGTGGGGCTGGAAGATCCGGATACCTGATTGTCTTGCGTTTCAAGGCCGTTGGATGGGGATTCCAAGATATAACCAGGCAACTTCAAGCGATGTTGGGGGGCAACAAACCGGTGCTTGGAAGGTCGAGCATCTCCATCTCCTCCTCACAGAAGGTGGGAGTGAAACACTGAATGAACTATTTCCAGAGGTGGCACTCAAAGTCCTCCCTACAGAGTTGATTATAGAATGTTCTGGGTGGAGCTAGGATGAGACACTGAATAAGACGTCCGCGCTCCGGGTTTAGGAGAAGAGTGCGGAGGAGCCGAAAGTAAGAAATGGGTTTTGGAAGGGCGACTACGGCGAAGAGGGCGCGTTGTGCAGGCGCGGCGAAGTCTCTGGAGACGAGCGCCAGGGATCGAAGATCGCCGTACACCTGCGTATTGGTCAGCACTTTATCAGGCATCAAAGAATGAGGCGTCCAGGTATACGCGTCATCTTGTGAACGGGTCTCGTCCAGCCGGGAAACCTGGCAATCGCGAGTGCGATGAGCCTCAAAACCTGCAAACTCACAGATGAGGTCCTTGAGCTCAGTTGGAAGTCGCTGAATAGGCGCCTTTCCTGGAGGATATGGTGACATCATGATGATGCTTGTTCAATCTGGGCTTTGTGGTTGTGGTTCGGGTGAGAAGTCTCGTGGCTAGGGCTAAGGTGCTCAATATCGTGCCCACGGCTATGGTGATTGGTGTCGAGGGTTGTGGCAGGAAGAGAACCTTTCAACCTGGTATAATGGAAGTGGCCGGGCACTACTTATAGAGCGCTGGAAGGAAAATGTTGAAGCCCGAAGGCCCGTGGAGGTTAATCATGCTTCGGGCTAACATGCGGGCTTGGACAAACGCTCGGAGTTTGGAACAGTTCATCTTGCTGGTATGTAATGCAGCTCAATGTTTCGCCCTCGCCACACTTTATCTGGCGGCGGCAGGTCAGGGAAAAAAAAATAAACCAAAAAAATAAAATAAAATAAAATAAAAACTGCAACAGCATGAAAGACTCCGAGTCTCCGGCATGAAAGCCTGGAGCCTTGGCGCTTGGGCAGATCCTGTTCCCTGCTGCCTTACATGTCCTGCTTCTTGCCCATGTCCGCCATAAATATTCTCGACGCACATGATTGAGGTACAGTAGATTATAGGACTATTTAAACAACGTTGAGAGATGCAGTCCAAGACGTTTCCTTCCATAGGGTCCAACATTGCTGCTTGCCGGTCGGTGGCAGCTGCATCACAAGCAGCATCACAACCAAGCTCATCTCACAACCCATTTTTCTATCATCCACGGGTACCCAAGCAATGCAAAAAGGGTCAGGTAAAGGTGGTATTTGACCCTAATATCGCAAGTTATATCTTGCCCGGCTGGGATGCCGGAATAGTGGGGCACTGCCGAGACAAACTCCGTGCCAAGACCGAGACCACACATTCGGATGTGGTCAAAATTCTGAGGGAAGTCGGAACCCAGGCGGCCCCACACACGGTGCGGTATGTTCCATGTAGACCACTGTCTCTACTCTGGGTTGTCCCCCACCCCAATCTTCGATTCTAGGGTATTTAGCGGAGGGTTGGCAGACCTTCCTCTTCTTCCACCAGACCAATCCAAACTATCAATTTCTCCCATTAGTTTCAACCACAATCTCACCACCGGGTCAAGTAAAGGCGGGGAGAAGCGAGCCCCACCAAGTTCCAACACACCAACACGGCCAGGCCCCAGCTTTCCAGCCGCAGGACCTTTATTGGGACTATATAAGCCCTCAACTTCAGACCTTCCAACAACTCCCAGCAGCCTACGTGGTAGGTGTGCTGCTGGTAGCTAGAATATGCGTGGTATTTTCGTACTGTAGATATACAGCTGGCTTCGAGTTCAACCCCAGGCTCGGGCAGCTGGGCTTTTTGCTTTTTTCCCTTTTCTCGCGTCGGCTTTCAATTTTGTCTACTTTAAACAAAGTTGGATGCTCGCGGTCATCTTTTTGCTCCAGACGCCAATTCAACGGAGTAAATGTGATGGAATCGCTCCATGTGGTGAACTCACGACAAAAAGCAGACTTGCTAACGCTGTCAAAGCAGCTGGTCATCTGGGGTCTGATGTATTTGACCCGTCCCAAATGTGCAAAAGATGATAACCTTCTATACGCCATATGGTCCTCTAAGTGGAAACGCCGCCAATATCCAAAACAAAATGTCACCCAAGCCTTCCAGTAAGGTTTGTACCAGGCCATCTCTATCGTGTGACGTTATGTCCTCTGTATCCAAAAAAAAAAAAAAAAGAACCCCAAAAGAAAACAGAGAAAAACCAAAATGCCAACGGAGAATCCTCCGAACACCGTCTAATCTTCATCCTTATCACTCCCACTATACTCTTCCTCCTCCTCACCACCACTAGCAACCACCCTCCTCCTCCTCGCCTCCTCCTCCTCCATCTCCTTCCACGTCGACCAACTCAACAGCCCAAACGCCATCATGATAAACACCCCACCCAACATCGACGCCCCGCTCAGCGGCTTGCCCGTCATGAACCAATCCGACATAGCCACGATAAAAATCGTCAACAAGCTTGCCACTGAGCTGAATACGGGACTAGTCAGAGAAATCAACACCAAAAACGACCCCGCAAAGCTCATATTCATGATGATGCTCCAGAACAACAACCAAGCCGCCCTGCCCGTCGGGATTTCGAAGGGTTCAATACCCGTCCAGTGCAAGATCGGAATAGGGATCCAGAGTACGAAAATGGTGAACACCCCGATCATGCTCCCAAAGGTATTCGCGAACGTGACGCTTCTGAACGCCGAAGTCCCCTCCGGCGGACAGGCGAAGCGTTTGTAGAGTACTTCGTAGAGGCCGTAGAGCACGGAGCCGACGCCGATTATCATGTTGCCTAGGAAGCGTGTGCCGCTGCTGATTTCGTCTCCTGATCCGGAATCGGTGCCGTCGCCGTAGGCAACGACCAGAACGCCGATGATGGCGATGGCTACCGCCACGATCTTGCCCATCCGCGGCTTCTCTTTAAGCAACGGGATACTAAACGCGTACGCGAAGAAGGCGCTGCAGTTGTAGATAGCCGTCAAGTCGGAGGGGGTAGTCATGCTCACGGCTAGGTACCAACTTAACCCAGCAACAGTAAGCGCACAGGTGATACCTGCCGTTGTGTACGCCAGATATCTCCATGGCGACTTTTGCCCTTGCCCTCCCCTCCCCCTCCCTCTCCCGGTTTGTACATCCAACCGTTGATGTTCCACCATGGAACCAACAACCCTAACCTCCCACAACACTCCGCGCCAAAACTGTCGCCAAGGCATCTCCCGCTTCATCAACCTCAACACCCCCAACTGCAAGGGGAACAAGAAGACCCAAGAGCCGTGGGTAAGGTACAACATGCAATACGCCTTGTCCCAGCCTAAATCATGTTGGACGATCGAAGCGAGCTCCGTTTGGACGGTGAATGCCACGAGCGAGACGAGCAAGAAAAAAGCGGCGAGCCGGTAGCGTAGGCGGGAGTCGAGATGGAGGGCTTGGGAAGCGAGGGGGGTGGGCGTGAGGGAGCGGAGGGAGGTGGAGGTTGTGCGGCGGGGGTTGGAGGGTCGAGCGGCGCCGGGCCCGGAGGAGGAAAAAGGGGAGGGGTCGGCGGCTGAGGGGTCGAAGTCGGGATCGGGGTCGTGGAGGAAGGGGTGGGAGGGGGAGGGGGCGCGTCGGCGGCCGCGGTCATCGTTGGAGTTGGCGTGAGAGGAGGAGGGGTCGAGGAGGGCGAGGGAGGAGTGTGTGTCGGGCGCCATGGTTGGGTACGGGTCGAAGGGCGCGGAGGAGTAGGAGGGAGGTTATTGTCGAGGAGCAACGGTGCATTGGAGGGTGTAATCGAATCCGAGATCGGGATCTGGTACCGGTTCCGAGTGGTGGTTCGCGATGTTCGAGATGGCGGCGATGGACGGCATGAAGCAGCGAGCGCGTCAACGAGAAAGAATAGATGGCCGTCCAGGTCTATTTACAGGTACTAAGGAATGTACAAGTCTCCAAAAAGAAGCGCAAGAGAAAGGTCAGCTGAGCCGGACTGCTGATTGTCTAAATTGACCGATGGTGGTTGTACAGATGGAAATCAGGGTTCGGTGAGATGGAAGGGAAGACGAAATACGGGAAACGACGGCGGCGCACGCGGCATGTGCCCCTTCCTAAAACGTGGGGGATTTCGCCGACTGACCAATAGGAGGCACGGGTTTGAGATCTTGTGGGGAGATCCGATGTTTCCGCAGGGCTGAAACGATCCACATACTGCACGGCCACAGGGGAGTTACAGCAGAGTCACAGCGGACGAATGGGGGTTACAGTGGGTGAGTCGTTAACAATTATGTTGGCAATGCATTTCATCACCGCCTCAATCTTCTGGTTGAAAGACGAGGACTAACGGGAACGAAGTGGGTGTTGAAGAAAGTCAAGAAAAACCTATCACTTCGATGCCCTGGCATTGAATCTCTAGTTATAAGGTTCTAAAAATAATCCGACCAAAAGAAAATAAAATAAAACTGGGGGGGGGGGGGGGGGGGGGGGGGGCGAAGAACGAGACGATACAGCCTGGTTCAACGACATGGTGGGCCTCGAACCCGATGCCGACGGGCACCTGTGGCCCTGAACTTGCCGCTGAGCGGACTTTGGGTGAATAGGAAGTGTCGCTCAAACATTTAATGTCATTCAACAAGAGAACTCCGATGAGCAAGTAAGCAGTGCCAAATAGCAGGCCCTGTTGTTGGAAAGGATAATAACCCGCGAATATGTAGCTACCGAACTGCCTATGGTACCTTGCGCTTGCTAAGAGAGAGAGAATGTTTGCAAAAGGCATAAAGTGCCTGCTAAAATGTTGCTTTTCTGTCCAATAAATGTGCCGCATATATCCAACATCCCCGGATCCTTCGGATCCTTCGTGTCTTCTCAGTCATCCTGATGCCAGTAATGTAGTCCGACATCCCTTTCTTCATGTTCCTATCCATCAACCCCATCATAAAGACCTAGTTACACTTCCGCACTCGATATGGTGAACGGGTTCTGTTGATGGCACTACGATCACTGACCCCGTTGTCGAGGAGGAACCGTACGGTATTTTTTTTCCCTATTACTGGAGGCGGCACCGTGGACATAGGTGGTAGACGCCGGGGAGTCGAGTGTTGAATTCGGTGTGGCCGGTCTGTCGAATGAATGACGGCCACTGTCCCCGTTATCGAGTAGGAATGGCACCTTCTTTTTCACGGTGAGGACGAGAGCAATTTGCTCGTTGCCGTCATCGGTCGTGGAGATATGGGCGGCGGTGGGCACCCCGGCCACCATGGGTGCGGCTTCGCCGTTGGAAATGTCCGGTTCGTGGTCGGCGGCGTTGTCGGAGATGTCATCTTGGTCGACATGCCGTCTCTTGGCTAGGGGAGGATTATTATTTTCTTCAGTAGCTGGGCAAGGTCTCTATCTATGCCTGTTGTTGGCCGGCGGGGGGGAGGGCACACGTACCCTTGGGAGTCCATTATGCTTCGAACACGCCTATCGAGGTTACGTGTTGACAGCCATGTGCAGAAAGGGGAGAATGAAGAAAAGGAGAAGAACGGCGCCCAAGAGTAGAAGTACCAACAAATCCTTTTCGAGAGGCAGAAATGGAAGAACGGAAAAAAAAAAAAAAAAAAAAGAATGCCGCCCAAGACTGGAATTATCCCTAATCCAAACTCAGTCGCGTGGACAGCCAGCAAGGAGAAATAAAAAAAAGGGTAAAAAGGCTCTAAAGATTGTACCTTTAGGAAATATATCAGGCTTGGCGAGCAACTTGAAGCAAAGATTTTGTTGTTGGATATTTGAGAAAAACTTAGAGGGGGGAAAAGGGGAAGAACTTGGAAGGGGGGAAGGATGGGAATAAGTACTAATCCTGGGCTCTGGGAACGTGTGCTTTTCTCAGACGCATGTTAATCTGCTCTGTCACGTTCTTTATACCTTGCATCTTTTGGCCTTGATTCTTCTCAGTGGCAAAGCCTCGTGTGAAGGCATGTCCGGAAATGAACAGCTCTGCAGTCGGTCGATAACGTTCGTAACTAGAAGGCTCTCGAGAGAGATAGTGTCCACGTAGCCTAAAGCGGCATGCACACAATATCGGACCTGCGAGTATCGTGGGAGGGGGCGACGAGTGGCAGGAAAGTAAGCCGCCCGCTTCGGCCGAGAAAACATTGCAAGACCCAAATCGGAATGACGACATCCAATGCAGCAGTGGGCATTGCATATTTTATTTTTCTAGGGGAGGGATACCGCCTCATCACCTCTGCGAAAGTTCCCGATGGCTTTTACTAGGTGAACCAGTCCCAAAGTGCCCGTCTACATCCCAAGTCGGATCCCAATATAACGCGAGGATTGCAACGCTGGCCACGGGAAACCTGAAGAGGTCATGTTACATCTACCAATGTCTAGCTATGTAAGGTATGTCAGCCAAAGGTATGAAGCGAAGTCGTTGTGTCCAGAACATCACGGGAATTTTGATGCAGAGGGGATTGAGGCACTGCTGCTAGAAAGGCCACCAGGTTTATCCAGGCCGGAAGTCCGCAACAACATCATCAGTTTTTGCCATGGGTCAGGAAGACAGTATCGTTTTACGGCATTGCTATGATGCTGCACGGCAGTTGTTTGGGCTTGGAGTGGCCAAGCAACGTGTTGATGACGACCTGCACATGAATATCCCATTGCGCAGCTCGTATCACAGCTTTAACTGCTCTGGCCATGTAGAGACCGCCATTCAATATTAGGAAATCGTCAAGTCCCTTTCAATGGTTTGCGTGTCATCTGGGAGTTGATGTTTGCATGAAAGAACAGTCTGGCCAGCTGTTCGTAACTCATGCATGGTTTGAGAGTTGCACTATCAGATTAATGTGAAACCTTGCATCTAAAATGTTAGTGTTGTCCAATGGCTTCGTTTGCTCAGCGCTTTGACTTTCTGTTCTCCGTTTTATCACGTGAAACTGGATTGCTGGCTTGGCACTAAGGCACTTTAACTGGGTTCGCGCCAACCGCGTCGCCCGCCCGGTCTGGCTCAATCACCGCGTCCTATTCGTGCCTCGATTCCCACCACCAACACTCTAGCCGACCACCACGACAGGGCAGAGTACTGATACCTTGAATGAAGCAATCATCAGATACAGCGTTCCCTACTTGCTACATACTCTACTTGCGGTGGTCATATTCAATTAGCAGCCGACTTCTGGTAGTCTATCAGCCCACTCACGTTTTGCTCAACTCGTAGCAATTAACTTCCTCCCTACCGCTGGTGACATCTGCCCTGCGCCCAACCATTGGCATCAATCGGATCCCTTTCCACCAGATATGGTCAAGGAGAATGTTGGGGGAAACCCCGAGCCGGGAATCTACAGCGCAACGTATAGCGGTGTACGTCTCTACCTCTCTCTCTCCGTGCTCCCCTCCTCGCCGCTCGTTTGGCGCAGCATGTTGCTAACCGTGCCGTCATGGTTTGCAGATTCCAGTATGGGAGTACCAGTTTGGTCTCGATCTCAAGGAGCATGTGATGCGCCGTCGCCACGATGACTGGGTCAACGCTACACACATCCTTAAGGCCGCCGGCTTCGACAAGCCCGCCCGAACGAGAATCTTGGAGCGCGAGGTACAGAAAGACACCCACGAGAAGATTCAAGGCGGATACGGAAGATATCAGGGTGCGAACATGTCAGGTCTCTGTGAACCTAGCACCAATTGCTAACTATCCGTCTTGCCAGGCACCTGGATCCCTCTCGAACAGGCTGAAGCCCTCGCTCGCCGCAATAACATCTACGAACGGCTAAAACCCATCTTCGAGTTCCAACCGGGCAACGAAAGCCCTCCTCCTGCACCTAGACACGCCAGCAAGCCAAAGGCCCCCAAGGTCAAGCCTGCTGTTCCGACATGGGGCAGTAAGTCGGCAAAGAACGCCAACCCTCCTCAGCCTGGCAGCTTCTTACCAGCCGGTCGCAAAGGTCTTCCCGTACAAGCCCAAGACTACAACGATACCGATACCCACATGCACGACGACGATACCCCTGACAACCTTACTGTTGCCTCGGCCTCCTACATGGCCGAGGACGACCGTTACGATCATTCACACTTCTCGACCGGGCATAGAAAACGGAAGCGAGACGAGTTGATAGAGGATATGACGGAACAGCAGCATGCGGTCTACGGTGACGAACTGCTGGACTACTTTTTGCTCTCTAGAAACGAGCAACCTGCCGTACGACCCGACCCTCCTCCCAACTTCAAGCCCGACTGGCCCATCGATAACGAGCGTCACACATGTCTTCATTGGGCCTCTGCCATGGGCGATGTCGATGTTATGAGGCAGTTGAAGAAGTTTGGAGCCAGCTTGGACGCACAAAACGTACGGGGAGAGACGCCATTTATGCGTGCGGTAAACTTTACCAACTGCTTCGAGAAACAGACCTTCCCGCAGGTCATGAAGGAGCTCTTTTCCACCATCGATTGCCGGGATTTGTCAGGTTGCACAGTCATACATCACGCTGCTGTGATGAAGGGTGGGCGTGTTAACAGCCAGTCCTGCTCGCGGTACTACCTAGACATCATCCTTAATAGGGTGCAGGAGACACACCACCCCGAGTTCGTACAACAGCTTCTCGATGCCCAGGACAACGAAGGTAACACGGCCGTCCACCTCGCCGCCATGCGCGATGCCCGGAAATGCATTCGGGCTCTCCTTGGCCGGGGGGCGAGCACCGACATCCCCAACAAGCAAGGTATCCGTGCCGAAGAGCTGATAAAAGAGCTAAACGCCTCCATCTCCAAATCACGCTCCAACCTCCCGCAACGATCCTCCAGCCCGTTCGCCCCCGATACCCAACGCCATGATGCCTTCCACGAAGCCATCTCTGAGTCCATGGCCACGAGTCGGAAGAACTCACAGCAGAACTACAGCAGCGACGCGGCCAACACGGTACAAAATCGCATCACGCCATTGATCCTCCAGAAGCTCAAGGACCTCACAGCCTCCTATGACAGCGAGTTCAAGGAGAAAGACGAAGCTGAGAAGGAAGCCCGGCGCATCCTCAACAAGACCCAGTCAGAGCTCAAAGCCCTCACCGCCTCCATCGACGACTACAACTCCCGCCTCGACTCGGACGACGTCGCCGCCAAGACGGCCGCGGAGATGGCCACGGCGCGACATAAGGTGTTGGCGTTCGTGACGCACCAGAACCGCATATCCGTGCAGGAGGCCGTGCAGCAAGAGTTGGCCGCACTGAACGGTGCAGGTGCAGTCACGAACGGCACCGCCAAATCCAAATCCTCTCCATCGAAGAAACCCAAACTATCCGCTACTCCAGACCAAAAAGACAAACCTCCCAAAGACGAAAACGAAACAGAGTCAGAAGCTGAACACACAGAACCCCCCGCAGCACAACATCAACAACTAGGCCCATCCTCCCAAGACACCGAAGTCGAAGACCAAGACCAAGACCAGGAAGAAGACGACTATACTCACCGTCTCTCCCTCGCCGCCGAGCTGCGCTCCATCCTCCAAGAACAGCGCTCAGCAGAAAACGACTACGTCGAAGCCCGCGGCATGCTAGGCACAGGCGAGCGCATCGATAAGTACAAGCATCTACTGATGTCGTGTCTGCCGCCGGATGAGCAGGAGAATCTGGAGGAAAATCTGGAAGAGATGATCAAGTTGATGGAGCAGGAGGATGAGAGCGTTACTGATCTACCTGCTGGTGGTGTGGGTGGTGGGACTGCTGATGGCTCCGCAGGTGGAGGAGGTGGTGGAGGTGGAGGGAGTAATGGACGGAGGGAGAGCGTGTTGCCTGCGCTGAGGGGTGGGAATGGAGATGGGGAGTTGCCGAGGAGGGGGAGTAGACCTGCTGCTGCTGCCGCCCAGGTGGATGGGGAGAGGGAAAGTAATGGGAATGGCCGAGCTGAACGAGCCGGAACCGAACGAATCCAAGAAATCGCGGCTGTTTAGGATGTGGACGCGATGAATATGGCTGGGTGGTGGCAGGGACCGCAGGGACCGCAGCGGCCACAGGGGGGCTATGGTGGCTATGGATATGGATATGGTATGATGCAGCAGATGGAGTCGAGAGAACAGGGATGTACCATGGAAGAGGTTGAGGGAGGCGCTGCAAGTTTGGTGTGGCATGGTGCCCCAGGAGGAAGTGCATATGGAGGCGGAATGGCAAAAAGATGGGTCGCAGGAGAAAGCGGATATGCTGAGAAACTCCCGCGAGTGGTGGAGGAAAAAGAACTGGATGGAGAGGAACAAGTTTTGCCTAGGTTGCCTCCTATTAAGAGTTGGTTTAGGGATTAGAAACTTGTGGTGCTTTTTTGGCCTATTTCTTGAGGGTTCAATTTCTTGCTTCCACCATTGGCTTGGCATCGCTTGGTTCATGGTTTCATACTACTCTTGATCTTGTGCTTGAAACTGGCTGTTGTGGCATGGATGATGAAAAGGAACGGTGTAGAGGTATGTCGGTGATCGAATCTGCGGACAGAGGAACAGCGGGGAGACGAAAAAGGCATAAGGAGATAGAGCAAGGCAGATACCACGGGTGTCGCGGGTGAGGATTGTTGGTTGTAAGGTCGAAGAAAAAGGACGGCCATTCGATTTTTGTCGTTCGTGTACATAATTGTTTCGTACTACGTTGTGTTATTGGTATTTGTTGACGTAGATTACGCTCCTGGTCGTCCAGCCCAGTGGTCCAGCCAGACAATATGTTCTCGCAGACCTTCATCTACAGCCCGTTCACGGCGCTCAGTCCCGAGGCCTTCAACGTACTCTTTTAGTCACTTTTTTTTCTTTTCCATCACCTTTCCCACGTATTCTTCATTCCCTTCGGGGTTTTCTGCTTATTTTTCTTCCTAAAACGTTTTACTTCTCCTTCCGTACCACGCTTCACAGATCACCCTACAAACCTTATGTACAGCGTTACCAAATGCAGCCAAGGCGCTTCAGTCAATACACTATCTTCCGCCACGCCAAATCAGCCGCATTTCCAGTTAGCGAATCATCCCTCGTTTGTTCCTTGTGCGTGCGTCTTGACCACTACCTTCAAAAGGGACGGCGGCAACTGGAATGGTTGATTGCGCCCCGTGATTAAACCAGAATTCACCAGACATTCGAATCTTGTTCTGACATTTAGAAGGACGTATGAATGCAGTGTCACGGCAGTGTCACTGCAAGATCTACCTACCGTATTCATTGTTCGCGAGCCTTCCATCTGTAAGTTGTTAGCAGCCTGGACTCAGTTACCGCACTACAATCTCCCCATCCGTGCCATTGTAGCAGGATGTGCGATAGGATCATATTACATCCCCCCTTTGTTGCGTTCTTGGGTGCATCATTCCATTCTAGTGACTTCACGACAACCGTAGTAGCATCGCAGAAAATGCGATTACTACTGGTGACGTGAAAAGAGGTAGAGAAGAGGGAGGAAGGAATTCGAAACGCATCACGGTCAGTGAAGCGCCGGGTGAGAATGGGTGGCCACCGCAGATACTACTCAAACCACGCTAACGTGGGGAGTTATCCCACTATCAGATTCCCTGCTTAGTTAGCGGCTATCATGATAAGCCACCATCTTATCCTTGCCCAGCTTGCAAGTCGAGGCCCTGGAATTTCTTGCATTTTTTTCTTTCTCTCCCGGTACGGTCAGCTATTGATCCTTTCCATCCCACTTCTGGATCACTTTTGGAAGGGCTTATTTATATCTGCTCAAATATATCAACTCTTCGGATACGTTGGACCATGAATCATACGCCAATGTTCTCACCAACGAGCTGAATGGTACTTATCCGGTTTCCTAAGCAGTTGGGGTGTTTGTTCTCAAAGAAAGCGGGCACGGCAAAAGCATCATCAAACATAATGATAGCTCCAGAGAGATAGATGCACAAGTAAGTTGAGACCCTCACCAAAGCTCATTCCTCGTTATTCAACCAACAGGAATTCATGTTGACTGCCTGTGCCTCTTCTCCCGTGATTTCCCACACTCGGATATAAGATATCATATCCATCATTCATCCGTCCGTTCCTGCCCTCCTGCCGCCGTACCACTCACCCGCCTTTGCCGCCGCCTTACGTCCGCTCTTCTGCATTCTGCAGGATGTGTGATGTGCGTGATCCATGTTGGTGATCACTTTGACATTTTGGATAAATTAACACTCAAGTCCACTGTTAGTAGGGACTGGGCTCACTGCCCGGCTCTGGGACGTGACGTGCCCGATGAGAAAAAGCCTCCCACAATCCCACATCCCGTCGGGGACTTCTGTCAGGCAGTCGGTGTCCGAGATCAAAATCCGGACTGTAATATCATGCCTGTGGTAGTGAAGGAGAAGTCTTAACAGGCACTGCGAACAGTTTTCAAGCGCTTCAGTAGCGTAATCCTTCAAATTGTGTCCTATAATCCCCTACCGATTGGCGGCATCCTTCAAAGTTCCAGAATGTCTCCCTCAGTTTATCCATAGGGCTGACAGTCTGACAATCTGACAATATTCCCGTGCGGCGAGTGTAAGCCGTATGCATAATCTGCATGGAGCTTCTAGAAAGATCAGTGAATCAATGATGCGGGGAAGGAAGGGGAAGGGTAAGACAAGTCACAAGGGTAAAGTCCGAGCCGAAAGCTTTCGGAGTTTGAACTTTGATAGCAGAGGTAGATGAGTGCAATGAGAGATTTGCAGTAGGCTCTTTTCTCTGATAGCCGTATGGCCACGCATAGAAGGCGGGGAAGGAGAAAAGAGGGGCGTTCCGATCTTCCGTCAGATCCGTGATGCATCCCGAATCCGGCATCCAATGCCTACACTAGGTAACATCCACCTTACCTTTTGGTCCTCAATACCGAACAGTGACAAGCAGGTCCCATCACATGTGTGCATGCAAAAAGATCGCAATGAGAATGGGTACCTATTCCATAGGGCCGACTACATAGCTCAACGTTTGGGCTTACACTACATACCCCACGTGGGCGCTCAGCGCTGAAACTGATCGGCAAGTCAACAGGGTTACATTGTCCTCGCTCACGGAAAATGCCTTGCCTTGTTTGTTTCAGCTGTGTACTTGCCTGTTTTGGGATGATACCTCGGATAGGAAAAACAAGATGCGAGGGACAAATAGTGCGATGAGGAGTAGTGGTCCGGGACTGATATCTTGGAGAAGCTACAACGAAGCATACGAGAGACACGTGGTTGAACTTGAAGATGCCCTTGAAGAGGTATAACTTCCTTTTGTGAGGAGCAAGATATAGTGGGTAAATGGCTGATAACAGATGTTGAATGCCAACAATGACTGCATGAAGGGTATAGTGACGCAGAGAGTAGCGAGCAGAAAACTGCAACTGAAAACCAACACTGACATGCAACACAGCCTTCTGCGCGGAAAATGGAGAAAAGAGAGAAATATTTATAGCAAAGAAACAGGTCATAACATCATTAGCCACTCCTTTTGACCCTTCTATTACACAAAACAACGAAACAATCCCCTTGCCGGCGCTGCGAATCGCTGGCCGACCTACCCCACTAAGATACCAATGCAGAAGACAAGAGAACCAATGATGCCAATATTCCCAAAGAACCTCATTAAACGCCCGCATGCAGTCCATACCCTACTCAGCCTATGGGAGGTGCAGGAGAGATCCGGAAGTGACTTGCCCCACCGAGTGCTGGATATGTGTGTGCGGTCTTGTGCTTGAATGCCTGCAGTGTATGGCGGCTGAGGCTCTGGTTACCTCCAAAACCTAAAAAGGACTTCATTGGTATGGGCTTCCCGGTGAGCCCTTGAGCAAGGCTAATATCGTCGATCCTCGAGTGGCACATTGGGACCATAGAATCCGCCTCGATTTGCAACACATGCGAGGCAGATACCCCCACCATACACTTGCGTGTGTGGTTGCCAACCGTGACCATCGTCATCGGTAACAGATATGATTTCCCCATGAACCTCGGTTTCGTCCTGGTGCTGATTGCCGACCGAAGCGCGATGTCCCATATGTCCTCCAACGAATTGATAGTCTTGGGGAACTGGTGGAGGTGGCGGGAACAGTGGCGTTGATGGCGGATAGCTGGATGAAGAAAATGCTGACGAACATGCTGCAGTAGCTCCACTTGATGAAGAGGAGCTGCTGCTGGGTATAGGTATGCCAATCGGCACGCTCTTCGTGAATGATCTTCGACGCGGTATCGCTGTCGCCTCGGCAGGAATCGAGCTGGGGATATCAACAGACGAGGTGTGACCGATGTAGTCCGGATCAGGCTGATGGATAAAGCTTACATCCAAATCTCGTGCAACTGATGCAGCATAGGTGGGCCGACGATCTTGAAGAAAGAAGGTCGTCTTGTCGAGTGTTGGCGGTGTCAAAGGTGACAGAGGTGGAGGTCTTGTAAAGTGCAGTCTAGGTTCACCAACAGACACACCATGCAACCCGTCATCTTGCCTCTGAACATCATCATAGCTCAGATACTCCGCAGTTGATGTCCCAATCCCATCTAGCTGACGGTGTTGTGTCTGGAGACGTTCTTTTCCCCTCCCCTCTTCCCTAATCGTTGAACCTGAGCTGGTTGTTCCTTCAGTACTGAAGGTCTTGGGAAGTGGCATATGTTTCCGAAGCTGATTTGGAGTCGAACTCCCAGTCATCGAGACCGAGTAAGACGCTTGCGGCCAGAGATATGCCTCATATTTTGAACTTGAGGTTGACTTGGGCTTTTTGCTGACACCACCACGTGATGCTGTTGCTTCGGGATCACTTCGATCACTGAGTTGACTTTTGTCATCGTCATCCATCGCCTGTAGATGCCCAGACGCGCGCGGGACTTTGGTGTATGCACTTGAAAGTGGATGTGACAGTTCGTTCACCGAGGAGGGCGTGGCGAGCACTAGGTCTTGACTGGACTCCTTTAGATATGATCCTTCCGTGAGCTCTGGCCTAAAAAGCTTTGCACAGCCCAATGACGCCTTGATTTCCTTGATGCCTGGCTGGCTCCCGTAACTCGCCGAACTGGGTGTTGATGATCTCCGTCGGGGTTTGAAACACCAAATGGTGACGATAACCAGGGTGACAGCAATGCCCAAATATGCATGGACAGCAAAGGATCGCAGATGATGCTGATGTGCAGGACGTGGCTCCAACTGCGTGCTACTGCCGGCGGGGAGATTGATGGTGGGCATGCCTATAGTGTCTGTTCTTGACAGAACACTTCGAAGGATTACCCGATGTAAGCGCAGCGCCCAAGTGAGGATTATGCCCACTGTAAGATTCGGACTCGGTGGTTGGCCAGCTGTAGGTACCGTGGACGTGCCAGATACATGTAAGACGTCCACTTAGCCTGGACAACTGTTAGCGACCCAGTTCACCTGGCCAAGGCCGTTTCGACGACCACTTACCTATTGGTGCTCTGTGCAAGAAGAGACTGCCACCTTTCTGACCTGAAACACCACAACCTAGGTCCTGGTATACCCGGGATCGGAGCGTATATCTTTGTAGGGACGAGCTAAAGGAATCCGAGAAAGACAGAGGTGACGACGTGGGCCGGTAGGACGAGATGGGCTCCCACTCGTATCTGATACCCGTATTGAAGCTCGAAAGCAGGCTGGGGAAAACTCGGACCGCACAGGATACCAAAGGTGAGGACTTGCAAAATTGAGTTGACGGGTAATCATGGCGTCTTATAAGCTTTGGCATGCCTGTGCTTCCCTCAGCCCTTTTCCAGATGGACAGGGAATCCCATGCAAGTGTGCATCTGGGAGGAAAGTCACGGCAAACGCGTGGAGGTGTAACGCCAAAGGAAGACTGTCCGGAGAGAGAGAAATGTTTGAAGAGAAACATGGGTCAGAAGCGAGGGGCATCCCATCTCAGCAGGGGCTGGATCGCACTAACGAAGATGGGTTAATTAGGCCTCGAGGGACTGTCAGCATCCTCGTGGTTCCTCGGATGGGACAAGGGTCGAGGAAACGGGCGGCCCAACTCGGACCTCCGATCTCGACCGTGTCTCGGACATTGGGCTGGTCGGAGGTTAAGGTGAAGAAACGGGCACCATATGTCTTGACGAGCTAGGTAAATATTTGGCAAACAGACAGGCAGTGATATGTCGACTAGCCGGCTTTTGCAACTTTGTGGTACGCTGCAAGCAGGCATACCTCTGTGATACGCGGCAAATACTCCCAGCCCTATCACCCCTTTGTCCCTTGCTTAAGAGACAGGTTCACCTTCGCGTAGGTCAATCACCCGGGCTTCATGTGAACAATCCCTGCAAGGGCATCTGAGGACGGTGTAGCGTCATTGGATTAGACCTTTCAAGATCAAAGTCCCGAGAGATGTGCTCCATCATCGCTCCAGCTTGCCCGGCATGTCCCATGCTCCATTGGTCCTGGCTCATTTCACCAGACCTGTGGAGTTCAGCCCTAACGAGTATGGGTGACATTGGAAGCTACTCTATGCCGAGGACCAGACAGACAGGGTTTGACGATGTCGAGGGGTTAAGGGTGAAGGGCGACAAGGTCCATGAAAGTGCTGAGATCACTTTGTGTTTCGCTTGACTAGAAGACCAGGTGACATATTAGAAGAATGCGGGGGTTTCAGTAGGCCACCGATGTGAAGCTTTGATGGCACCGTAACAGTGTGCTGGTTTGGTGTTGATGGAACCCACCGAACACCGGTTCAGCTGCAGTGACAGTACAGCGCCTGAAGATCACTGTGTCCAGTGCCTGAAGATCACTGTGTCCAGTGCGCCTGTCCCCTGTCCTGGTAGCCCTATGGGCCGCCACAGACGTCTGTCTGCAGTAGCACGTTCAACACGCCCAGTATCCCTTGCCTCGAGAGGTGCTGTCCCGTCGTGAGACCTTATCATCGACTGATGGGTACATAGGCCGAGCGGTTAGGTCACTGGGTCGGCGGCCGCACTGATGTGCCAGTTTCTTGGTAGAGACAGGGCACTAAACCAACCGACATCAGCATACAGTGGCTGGAGTAAGACGGGAAACTCGAACACGGCAGCCAGTGATAATACCTTGACTGTTTTTGGTCATGCAGCCCTGTGGTACCTTGTTACTCTGCGGTAGGTGAAACGGCTCGGAAGATCTGGGAGCGGTGGTTGGGTCGGGGGCCCTGAAGGGCGCTACTACATAGTCGGTGCGCCATGGCTGCTGTCATGCAAGCCTTCTCACCGTCATAGTATTGGAACTCTTCCACACCTGTCCGGCGACGTAACAGGAGGAGGGATTGGGTCATTGTTCGTACAGAATGCGAAGTGTCATCATGAACAGGCGCGTGGCGGCTGATGGGGGCGCACCTCTGCTTGGAATTGAGGTCGTATTCATTGACGGCCTTCTCTTGGGTTCAGCTCGGGTGGTCGCGTCTAGCAGGGCTCACAAGAGGGACGTTTGCAATTGCGACCATAGATTGGAGGTTGAAGAGCCCAATGGAAAGGGGGAAGCGGACAAAGGGACTTTGGATCTGCAAAGCTTGACGGGTTGGGATCTTGGGTTGGCGTTGAGAGATTGAGATGGTGGAAGGATGGAAACGAAGCGACTGGACAGGCAGAAGTGGGAAGAGTCCGACCTTGGTGGGGTCCGAGGGAAAACGAAAAGAGGGGCTCTTTCCCCAACCTCAGCTTCAAATGCGCGCTGTCGGTTAATTAGCCCATGGGTGCTCCTTCCCACGAGCCACCACACTCGAACACTCGTACACTCGTGATCGTCGTGTTGTTTCTCGTGGGGTGGCAGGTAGTGAGCTGATTGATTACCAGAGCCTCATCGTTGCTCCTTCTCAAGTTGGAAGACAGGTTGCAATTGGTCAGAGGGAGGCCCGGCCGGAGACAGAAATCAAAGGGCTGGTCTTGGCCCCTCCGCTAACATGGATCTGGCTATCAAAGAGGACATGTCTGCGGGAACCATGACCGACTCACTTCGCGGATAACTATCATGTCCGGAAGAACCGGCTTTCAGCTGCTTTGATGAGGCTCATGGAGGGCTTTCATGAATCCCATGTCATATCTGATCTTCAGATCCATGTTGATATAAGAGGGACAGCCCCTACCGGTATTTTCAGGTACCGTGTCTTCGCGTGTTAGTGGTGTAGATCTCCTTCCAGGCCGGAACTATCCGTGGGAGGCCTTTGACTTGGCAGCTGAAGAACGTATTCCAGCCGCGAAATCTGGGAACCAAAGTCGCCACCATGGAGTATGTTCGGATATCCAAACAAGCGGTCTGGCATTATGTTGAACAATCATTGTTTGCTTTATTGTCGTGAGCTGTCAGTGTGTCATGGTGAGGTGGTGTTGGTGCTGTGCTTTTTTAGCGGGTTAAAAGCGCCTCCTCAACGGTCAAGGTGCCCCACATTGCGCCATTCCACCTGCAGCCCTCCCAGGCGCTCCTTCCATCTCAAACAGCTGTCCAGGGGCAGTCTCAGTTTCCATGTCTTCCTGCAGATCATTTCCCAACTCCATCTTGTTCCGTCGCATCAAATCCTTCTCCTCGACAACAACTTCCTCACCGCAAACGCCAAAATGACATGGTGATATTCGGGCTCCTGCTCGGACTGTTAAGGCATGGTCTGCCTCTCCGAATCATGATTCCTCCGCCGTCGCAAATCTTACTTCCAATTACCCCGCTATAACACATCAATCGGTATCACGACCTCTGCTGCTGCTTAGTCACATTTCAGTTCACAAGTGACAGTTCACCACACCGGGACCCCGCGGCACGCGAGCCAACAATAGCGGGAACATCTATCAGATGCTGACATTTGGCGCTCGTCTATATCGCTTACCATGCAGACGGGATGCTTCTACGAATCCTGCTTTCACATCTTCAATGCGAGTTTCCGGGCCGTGTCTGCTGACACGATGGTGTGTGGAAGATTGCGAGCGGCGATCTTGCCCGCCATGTTCCCCGTGTTCCCCTTTTCCTTCCTTTTTGATGGTTCCGACGGTCCGAGATTTGGAAACAGCTTGACACCCTCTTCACCATCCTTCAGCCCTATGAGACACCCTTTGACAACACTAGTTCCTGATTCCTTGTCCAGTACCTTGATGCCATTGGATACTGGATATGCTGTTTTCTGCAAGCCAAAGTGCTTCCGATGCCATTAGACATTCCTCACTCCCAGTTCCAAACTCGTGACCGCGGTTCGCTGCGACCATGTCCGCCGTCACGAAGACCAAAAGCCGACCCTTAACCCGAAGTCCAGATTGACTAGGATCCATTCATTTAGATGTCCCACAATTTGCTGACGTTGAAAACTCTGGTTCACTGACGGGAACATTGTCGTTGCCTGCTGACCCTTCGGTAGTTGCTCTACCACAGTGGGGCATCCACCAACTTACAAGGCCCGTCCCCGCCATCTCCAGGGTTACTGCCACCAAATCTCCTTTTCTGCGAATGCCACATAACTATACAATCATCTTGTCTTGACTGGGTCAATCACTCAGCCTCCACCAAAATACGCAGTACGGTACGTCAGGTCCTTGGGGCTAAAAATGGATAGCTGGATCAGATCGTTCTGATATCTGTTAGGGACACCGCTCTCAGTTCTCTACCTCGCCTCAAAAGCTACATCCCGCTGCATTGAAGCGGCGCTTGACGATGCTGACACAGAGGCATCCCCACCGTCGTTGCAACGTGGTGTTAACGGCCATATACTGTAATGCTTTAAATGTGCTAAGGTATCCTTCCCAATTCGGTGCTCCTCATCCAATTGGCGGGTTCCCATTGGTCATATTCAACCATTTGGTACCCAACCGAAATGCTTGGAGCATAGTCAGGGATAAAACAGTGCTGTAGACCGTGGATTCAGCGGCTAATCACCACATGAACATATCTCATAACAAAAACAACACCAAACCACGGATCTTATACATGGCTGAGGGAACTCTGATATGACTTTATTCGGAAGACAAACCATGACTGGATGAAATACGATATGGGGGTGGGATTTCTCACGGAAAAATTCAGGTCGGTACGTACCTTGACCGACAACTTGATGCCGCCTCAAGTCCCGTGTCCAGCTGAGTTCAGCTGGGGGCAACATGAGGCTCAGATTTGCCTCCCGCTAATATACACGGGGCATTGAGGCTGCGCAGCCAGGGATTGCGTATACCATGATCTTTGCCTGGAGGTATTCTCTGACCATTAGGCAGCGGGGAAATGGAATTGACGGCACGAACTATGTCCATCAACACGAGCCATTGCGTTCCCATCGTGAGCTATTCATATTCCCGGTGGCCAAAAATGCTACAATGGCGATCTCACAGAGCCGCATACGTCTCATCCCAGCCGAGCTACACGACACCCGGCAGCTTAGTCGGCGATGACCATGCCCATTCCGTCCACCCACAATGCGGCTCAGAATCCGCTTTCGTCATCATAATACGGTTTAGCTACCCTCCGACCGCTGGTTCTGAGACCACGTTCATGACCTTCTCCCGACTATCTCTCCAATGAGTGGCACCCAATGGCCTTACCCAAGAATCACAATATGAAGTACTGCTCACCATTGGCTAATGTGTGGTTACTTCAGGTGCTTTCAACGAGCCTCGAAGCTGGTGAACCTCATGTTCTATACGATGAAGCACCTATTACGCGTAAGTCCTCAATATTACGACAAGCCATCCCATCGTGACTGACATTCTAGCCAAGCATGAGGCTTATAAAGTCTTGATAGCATCTCATGTTCCACAAACCCGAATACCGAGCCGTGCCAACGCGGAACCGTCTGTGACAGTGCCGGCATGGTATTCGTGGTGCTAGGGATGGAACCCACACCACCATGCTCATGGGGCCCAAGGCGGCTTGGGACTGATCCCTTGGAGCATGCGCATCTCTCCTCTGCTTGGTCGGAAAACGAATCCACGGTCGAGCTTCGCAAATCTTCGTCTGGTAGCCAATGGTTCCGTGGAAAAGTCAACGAGCTCCTTCCATCCTTCTGACCCCCCAACCACTCGTGACGAATGAACCCCAATCTCCGTCCCGCTCATACGACCTTCAACCGCCCTTTTCACCACACCTAACCCAAGAAAAGTTCCCGTCTTGGTATTCTATGGGCGTCACTCGCCTCACTGTCGGGTAGCAGAAGGGACTACCCAGCTGTTCAAGTACGGCACGGTAGTTGGTACGCTGGCGGCTATGTAACTATGCGGCGCCTGGTCTCCGATTGCGGCAGCCTAATACCGGGAAGAACGACACTTTTCAACCCTAGGATCGCACATTTTGTGTCACAGCGCAAGCACTTGCACAGCGGTAGGTTTTGGCGGATGGATGGGTATGAGGCTCCGGCTCTGACAGTCCGGCCTCACTTGATTTCCAAGGAATACCAACACTCGTACGACATACAAAAATCCACCTTACATGCTCTTTCTTTCGTATCACTGTCATAGATGACTAAACAAAGGACGATAAGCATAGCAAGTCTTAGCGTCTAGTAAGCAAAGGCTTGACCATGTGTGTGATCAGTGATCTCGATGAGTGACTGATTACTGGATTAGATGAGCGATGGAAGAGATGGAGGTGATAGGTGGATATCCGCTTCTTGGGCTCTGGCTGTTTGCAGCTAGCCTCGCATTCACAGCCATGGAGCCGGGCACCCAGTGGACCCCAGTGGGCCCTTGGATCTGGTGCTGACTTGACCGGTTAAGACCCTTCGAAGAATATTTCCTGATTCGGTCATCATTGCGATGCTGCCCAAGTCAAGGATTGGAGGACGTATGCCATAAGACTAACTGACTGGCTCATTGGGCGTGTCATGTACCCGGCCTGGAAGTCCACTTCGTGGTTGGGCCATCAACACATATAGGTTATCACAAACATGATATGGTTGTTGTGAAAAGATATGTCGTATTGTTGAGCAATCGACTAGAGGTAGTGTCTACCTCTCAAATGAACTCCAAAGCTGTCGAATTCCATTCCCATTCTTTACTGTCTCGTCTGCACGCGTCGAACGTTCCTGAAATGTTGCCACATCGAAAAGTGAAGGTCAAGTAATGCGAAGTAAAGAAATGCCATCACTTAGGGTGGTTGCTACCCATATCTAGCGCTGGACAGCTCTCAATGTTAGCTGCCTCTATACTCACATGTTCCTACGGTCTCATCGGCCATCATTGATAGTAGAAGAGCGTTAGCATTAACGGGTTTCTTCTCAAGACGTAGTAGCATCTAACCCCCTTTCACCACCCTGTCTCTTTCTCTCTCCTTGATCCAGTTCGTCTTCCCCATGTCCCTCCTTTCCCCTTTCCCTCCCTCCTTCTTCTTCTCCTCCTCCGTCAAAAGCTTCTCAACCCGAGTAGTCATACCACCCACGAACCAACCAACTCTACCTCTGTCACACGGACATCGCCCACAGTCTAGGGTCAGGGTCGCAAGGCTCAGTAGAGCCTCAACGTTTGGCATCAGCCTCGAGATGCCCGGTGGCCTCCGGCCGCAACACTCACCTCGGCCGGACCCTCGGCCGGACCCGCGGCCAGTGGCACTGCTTACCCGAACCCCTCTCAATACCATCGGGCTAGCGAGCCAACCATGGAAGTGCCGAAGACGCTGATGAAACACCATGAGACAATCCCCAGTCATCCCAGAAGCAGCCACAGCCAACCAAGCAAGA